>JAQOTM010000211.1:110235-209073 GCA_029168755.2 Tillandsia fasciculata | reverse complement strand
CGACAGATCCGCCACCTATGCCAAACCCGCATAGGCGAAGCGTCCTACCTGCAAGAAAAGTGCTACAGCTAAATAGATATCAGAGCTATAAATAAAAATCTGCTGTAAACAAAAATCAATCACTGTACAACTGGAAATAATACAACAATGTCCATCTTCCAAAAATGATAACCATACAATATCCACATATACAAAACTCAGAACTCAACAGGGAGGTATCTCCAATAAATACATCAGTGTACAGGCTCTCAATACATATCATATCCTCACTACAAGAATCTCTCAAAGAGGAAAATACACAACTAATCTATTGAAGATCTCCTCTGAAGGGGTACCGCTTACTCTCCAACGACGGGTAGGGATCTAGCTCGTGACTCCCTCGCCTCGATCAACAACCGCAAATCAGCAATACCCGCTAAGACTCTGCAAAACAAGGAGAGAAAAGAGGAAACAACAATGGGGTGTGTAGAGTCCTGGCGTTTCCTTGCCCTTGTATACCTCCCTTTTTATTTTGACGGGACTGGTAGGAAAACTTTTCACCGCTTTCTGCAATGGACTGACCGGGGCCGCTAGTATTTTTCTGCGATTGAGCTCGAAAAACGGAGAACGGCAAAGCGAACGGTTTCGGATTCCGATGTACGGATCTCCCGGAATGGGGGTCAAGGCGTTTGCCTTTGAGTGGTGCATCGGAATCCGTGCTAAGTGGCCGGCACGCTTTTCGAGATGATCGGACGAGATCCTTCTACGATCGGGCTTTTCACCTTTTTCTGTCACTGGGTTATTTTATTTATTTAGTAGTACCTCGACTTTCCAGTTTTCTATTTTGGGTACGAATTGAATCTTTTCAGTTGTTAGGGGGGGTAGAAATTCGAGAATTTCTGGGCAGACCATCGGGGCTCGCGGGTATTTTTAGGTGTTAGAGATCGCGAAATGGAGAACGGTGGCGCGATCGGTTTTGGATTCCGACTCCGGAATCTCCCAAAATAAATTCCGAAAGATGTATTGCAGTTCAGGCGACTTACACGGTTATCGAGGCAAACCGGACCCTGGTTAGTACCCGAACTGGTATTTTCTTTTAGTCGGAAGTTGGGTTTCTTCCCTTTCCCCGCTTCTTGATTCACCCGATCCCTTACTTTGTGATTTAGGGATTTAGGGATCAAGTCCCCGTTTATTGCACCCAAACGGCTAATTAACCCCAGTGGGAAACTAGGGTATCCCATCTTTCCCCCTTTCTTGTGCGTGAGAACCCCGTTTTCCCCATCTCTAACAAGGCGGCGTGAAGAACCGGGATCGTGACGGGGAGAAAAGAAGAGAACGATCGCCTCCCCGCAAAGATCCGACGAACGCGAAGAGGACGATCCTTCTCCTTCGCCCAGTGCCGACGAAGCCGAGTTCTTCTCGGGCTCAAGGGGGGTGTTTTAACTGGAGTTTCTGCACATCTTCTTCTTCGCGTTTCAGGTGGGTGCTCATCCTAAGACTTAGTGTGGGACTTTCGTAAATTGTGCTCAAGTTTTTATGACTCGTCTAACTGTGCTAATATGAGTAATCTTTATTGCTGATACTATCGAGATTTACTGGCGGGTACACTCTTAGAATCCCTTTTATGCACACTATCGTTATTTTCATGTTTATCATGTTGTGGGTTTTATAGTGGTGTTAGCGTCGGTTTCCGGCGGTCGTTTTACTTTTGATTACACATTATGTTGCTAACATGATAGCGGTTATAGCTTTACTCTTGATTATATAGTATGTTGCTAACATGATAACGGTTATATCTTCTCCTTGAGTACTGTTGGTATTGTTGGTTACTTTGCTCGAGGCTGCAGCACGCGCACCCGCGGTTTGGCCACCGCAAAGGGTGCGCTTTTCCGGAAAAGTGGTCTATGACCCGTGTATACCCACGAGGTGACGTAGTGGGGCCCCTTATTAGTTGTGGGGTTTGAGGCGCCGAGGTGCGAGCGGTGCGACCCGTCGGTTTAGTTGTCCGACGTGGTCGGGTTTCTGCAGGTACGGTGCGACCCGTCGGTTTAGTTGTCCGACGTGGTCGGGTATTGCAGGTACGGTACGGCCGTCGGTTTAGTTGTCCGACGCGGCCGGGTATTGCAGGACACAGGGGTACAGGTTATCGTTCCCCTCTTGAGAGGGTGGTTGCTCCGGTTGACTTTACGGTTTGTTTTACTGCTTTTTCCTGCTCTACTATCTTTCGTCACTGACTTCCCGCTTCGTGACAGGGTCCAGACGAGGGGAGAGGTAGGCGACGGTGAGGACGGGGCAGGAGCTTCTGGGTCGCTGGGGACCCTGGACTGTATTTTCCCTTTCTTCTTTACATTTCATTTACGTTTGTAGTTACTTGTGAGGTTCTCGATACCCTCGTGGGGTCGGCATGGATGTCGGTATGGTTACGTTTAGTTGTCCTTTTATGTACTTCCCTTTCCTTTCATTTCTGTTGGCCGTTGGAAAAAAAAAAAAAAAAGGGGAAACCCAAAGAAAAGATTGCGAACATTGTTTTCAAAAACTCGAGTGTCGTGTGGGCACTGTTTTCAAAACCATGTGGATTTATGCTGTTTCCGAACACGTTTTACAAACTCTGGGTGCCGGGTAGGCGCCGTTTTCAACGACTGTGGATTTATCCTTTCAAAACCCCTTGGCCGTGGTTGTTACTCAGTTATGGTACTTAGTTGTATGTTAGAACTGTTGTGATTGAATGGATGATTGCGTTTGGGACTTGTATTAGCTGCTACGCCGTGCATATACAGAGGAGGCTCTGTCCGTTTGCAGAGTGACTCTGTGTATGCGGCGGGTCTGGGCATGCGCCGGGGAAGAAGGTTTATTTTTCAAAAAAAAAAAAAAAAAAAAAATTTTACGCGCCAAATGAGTACCTTTTGTGAACCGTTTCCGCTAAAACAAACCCCCGGGGCGTGACAGATTAAGATGGTATCAGAGAAGTTCTTTCAATCACAACAGTTAGTGCCGACATCCGTGGGGATACCTCACTTGCCTACAGGTGAATGAAATGGGTGGGGCATAGGAAGGTAGAACGCGAGTGACCGAGGGGGGGGAAGAGTCCGAGTCCTTTTCTCTCGCTAGGTGGTTCGTTGCTTTGTAAGTAAAGTCTAGAGCTGACTCTTGTTGTGTGTGTACAGATATGGCCCGTACCAGATCATCGGCCGGGGACGCGGAGGCAGATACGACGACGTCGACGGCCGCGGAAAACTAGTTCCTGCGGCAACAGATGCGAGAGTGCGGGGACTATTGAGTTTCTTTTCTCGATATGGCTCGGGTGGTAGCACAACCCACCGGTGGTTGTTGGTTTGTTGGTCGTCTGTCGGCCATGGGTAACCGGGTAGCTGTTTGTCTAAACTTGTACCTCCTGGGTTTTCTGGTGTTAAGGTACAGCGGGTAGTCGGTCGATCCCTTTTGCACCATGGGCAAGGTACAGGTGGGAGTGAGGATTCTTCCCCTATGATTGTTACCCATAGTTCGGCTTTTCACCGTAACCACTGCGTTTGGTTGTCGAGATCGTCGTGTTGGGATCTCGGGGGGCTCCTTTGGTTTAGGAAGGGAGACCACCGGGGCTAGTAAATCTTCTTCATTTGGGCTCGTTTGGGGTTAGAGAGGTCGTGCCTTGCTCAGCACAAGTGTGCGTAGGTGGCGACTTCTATTGGGGGGCTTAACTCTGACGCTGGGTGGTGCCAGGTAGCTCTGAGTCGGGTTCCTGTTTTCTGCGCTAGAGGGCCGGTTAGGTCGTCCGTTGGTGGTTGGCGTGTGATCCCTCGAGTGCGTTTAGGGACCCTAGGCAACTTTTGGCAGGGTTCTTCTTGCCGTTTTCGTTGCTTGTCTTCTTTCGACCCTTTTGATTTCAGATGGATAGTCTTCAGCACCTGGAGGTCTTCGTTGAACGGGCATAGAGCTCAGTTTCTTTTCTTCTAGTTGGGAGTGTCGCTGTTGGTCTGGAAGTTTACCGCTCGTTTCGGTGCCCAGTACTTGGTGGGGCAACGGTTTGGGACCAAGAGATAGCGGCAATTTAGAGCGTCGCACCCCGTCGGTGTCAGGTCGGAGGTAGGACCTCACCTTGTGGGCCTTGTCGCCAGCTTCCCATGACTAAGTTATAGCCTTGAGGTTTGGTTTGGGAGAGCTGTGGATGGTGATCTTTTGGGGCAGGTGTGAGTCAAGGGGGGGGAATCTGGCGACTACTCGGAGTTTGGCTCTGGTCATCTTCGGCTAGGAGGCCTTGTACGCGGCCCTTTTTGTGGGGTAGACTGGGTGGTAGGTCTTAGAGCTGAAACCTAACGTCAGTTTCGACCGTCGCCTCGGTAGGACGGGTAGTCGGAGCGAGTGGTCCGGGATGGTGGTTATGCTCCCGGCTTGTGGCCCGTGTTGGTGACGGGTGGAAGTATCCAGTGTCGGCGACGGAGGGGAGCAGTCCGTGATGGTGACAGGTGAGTTCGTTGTCTTCAGGGGAGAAGTTATGATAGTTAGTAACCCAGCCTGATTTGTTGGCACCGCTTGGAGCCTTGTGAGGACGTTGTGTGGGTTGTTTTCCCCGTCGTCGGGTTAGATGTCTCGGACTTCTAAAGGATCAGTGGTATGGGTTGGGCAGTACGACTGGGGTACCTCGACGCATCGCGAGACTTTGTTGCTGACTGCTCAGAGCCGGCTGGGGTGGTGTGCGGACCGGCGGCATCGTGACTGGGAATTCCGAGTCGGGAAGCAGGAATACGACGAGGTGCTGGCAATGGACTGGTTCACGAGGTATCCGGCGGATGTATAGCTACTTGGTTTGAGTGGGCCCGGCGACTCGACCCTTTGCATCGTTCACTGACACCCCATTGTAAGGGTTTCTTCTGACGTCCCCTTGACTGAATTGCTGGGAATACCCCGGGTGAGAGGTCACCCTCTCTGTCGAGCTTCTACCAGACGCGCAACCTATCCCTTAGGCGCCTTGCGGAATGGCTTCGCGGGACTGAGGGAATCTAAGGCACAACAAGGAGTTTTTTTTTTTCTGAATAAAGGGTTCATCAGACCGAGTGTGACGCCTTGGGGCGCACCCGTGCTTTTCGTGCGAAAGAAGAACGAAAACCTACGCCTACGCGTCGACTTCAGGGAGATAAATAAGGTTACAGTGAAGAACAAGTCCGGGATTGATGACCTCTCCAATCAACTGCGAGGAGCACTTACGGACTTTTCTCCGGAATCTCAGGGACCAGAAGCTGTTTGCTAAATTTAAGAATGTGAGTTCTGACTTCGCGGAGTGGACTGTTGGGGCACGTCGTGTCAGCGACGGGAATCACAGAGAATATGAGCGGATGTTTTGAGCAGGAAGGGTCAAATCGGGAAGGAAATCGATGAGCGCGAGTACTCAGCAGGACCGGTACCGTCGCACGACCTATTGTCCTTGATGATCAAGCCAACCCTTTTAGAGAAATCCTGGAGGGTCAGAATAACAGGCGTACGGACACAGCTCATTCGAGACAAGACCCCCGGACCACGCAATCTCAGCGAGTGCGGATGACGAAATACGTTTCCGAGGGTGGACATGCGTGCCCGAGCTGCCAGTGTTGAAGGAAGAGTTACTGTCAGAGGCGCACTGCGCTCCCTTCACGGCGCATCCAGGTGACACGAAGATGTACGAGGACCTCAAGCAGAAATTATGGTGGACTAGAGACACTCGGCTGGTGTTGAACCCTTGGCAAGTCTGCAATGGGCCCTAGAGACTAAACCACACTTCAGCACGGCGTTTCACCCCCAGACCGGCAGACAGCCCAAGCGAATGACCCGGATTCATGAAGGTGTGCTCTGAACCGGCCTACTTGATCTTGGGTGACGGATGGTCACTGCCTTGAGCTTAGAGAGGACCTGAGTTTCGACGGAACACCGGTGCGGACCTTAGCACGAGAGGACAAAAGGGATTGTGCAACCGGACGATCCCCCATGGGAAGGTACTGTGGAGCAACTAGGAAGAACGTGAAGCGACTTAGGAACGGGAGTCAAAGATGGAGGAGTGCAACTCAGCTTTATTCGCTGCGGACCAGGATTAAGTTTCGAGGACGAAACTTTTTTTTAGTGGTGAGTGATGTAGAGTCCTGGCGTTTCCTTGCCCTTGTATACCTCCCTTTTTATTTTGACGGGACTGGTAGGAAAACTTTTCACCGCTTTCTGCAATGGACTGACCGGGGCCGCTAGTATTTTTCTGCGATTGAGCTCGAAAAACGGAGAACGGTAAAGCGAACGGTTTCGGATTCCGATGTACGGATCTCCCGGAATGGGGGTCAAGGCGTTTGCCTTTGAGTGGTGCATCGAAATCCGTGCTAAGTGGCCGGCACGCTTTTCGAGATGATCGGACGAGATCCTTCTACGATCGGGCTTTTCACCTTTTTCTGTCACTGGGTTATTTTATTTATTTAGTAGTACCTCGACTTTCCAGTTTTCTATTTTGGGTACGAATTGAATCTTTTCAGTTGTTAGGGGGGGTAGAAATTCGAGAATTTCTGGGCAGACCATCGGGGCTCGCGGGTATTTTTAGGTGTTAGAGATCGCGAAATGGAGAACGGTGGCGCGATCGGTTTTGGATTCCGACTCCGGAATCTCCCAAAATAAATTTCGGAAGATGTATTGCAGTTCAGGCGACTTACACGGTTATCGAGGCAAACCGGACCCTGGTTAGTACCCGAACTGGTATTTTCTTTTAGTCGGAAGTTGGGTTTCTTCCCTTTCCCCGCTTCTTGATTCACCCGATCCCTTACTTTGTGATTTAGGGATTTAGGGATCAAGTCCCCGTTTATTGCACCCAAACGGCTAATTAACCCCAGTGGGAAACTAGGGTATCCCATCTTTCCCCCTTTCTTGTGCGTGAGAACCCCGTTTTCCCCATCTCTAACAAGGCGGCGTGAAGAACCGGGATCGTGACGGGGAGAAAAGAAGAGAACGATCGCCTCCCCGCAAAGATCCGACGAACGCGAAGAGGACGATCCTTCTCCTTCGCCCAGTGCCGACGAAGCCGAGTTCTTCTCGGGCTCAAGGGGGGTGTTTTAACTGGAGTTTCTGCACATCTTCTTCTTCGCGTTTCAGGTGGGTGCTCATCCTAAGACTTAGTGTGGGACTTTCGTAAATTGTGCTCAAGTTTTTATCACTCGTCTAACTGTGCTAATATGAGTAATCTTTATTGCTGATACTATCGAGATTTACTGGCGGGTACACTCTTAGAATCCCTTTTATGCACACTATCGTTATTTTCATGTTTATCATGTTGTGGGTTTTATAGTGGTGTTAGCGTCGGTTTCCGGCGGTCGTTTTACTTTTGATTACACATTATGTTGCTAACATGATAGCGGTTATAGCTTTACTCTTGATTATATATTATGTTGCTAACATGATAACGGTTATATCTTCTCCTTGAGTACTGTTGGTATTGTTGGTTACTTTGCTCGAGGCTGCAGCACGCGCACCCGCGGTTTGGCCACCGCAAAGGGTGCGCTTTTCCGGAAAAGTGGTCTATGACCCGTGTATACCCACGAGGTGACGTAGTGGGGCCCCTTATTAGTTGTGGGGTTTGAGGCGCCGAGGTGCGAGCGATGCGACCCGTCGGTTTAGTTGTCCGACGTGGTCGGGTTTCTGCAGGTACGGTGCGACCCGTCGGTTTAGTTGTCCGACGTGGTCGGGTATTGCAGGTACGGTACGGCCGTCGGTTTAGTTGTCCGACGCGGCCGGGTATTGCAGGACACAGGGGTACAGGTTATCGTTCCCCTCTTGAGAGGGTGGTTGCTCCGGTTGACTTTACGGTTTGTTTTACTGCTTTTCCTGCTCTACTATCTTTCGTCACTGACTTCCCGCTTCATGACAGGGTCCAGACGAGGGGAGAGGTAGGCGACGGTGAGGACGGGGCAGGAGCTTCTGGGTCGCTGGGGACCCTGGACTGTATTTTCCCTTTCTTCTTTACATTTCATTTACGTTTGTAGTTACTTGTGAGGTTCTCGATACCCTCGTGGGGTCGGCATGGATGTCGGTATGGTTACGTTTAGTTGTCCTTTTATGTACTTCCCTTTCCTTTCATTTCTGTTGGCCGTTGGAAAAAAAAAAAAAGGGGAAACCCAAAGAAATGATTGCGAACATTGTTTTCAAAAACTCGAGTGTCGTGTGGGCACTGTTTTCAAAACCATGTGGATTTATGCTGTTTCCGAACACGTTTTACAAACTCTGGGTGCCGGGTAGGCGCCGTTTTCAACGACTGTGGATTTATCCTTTCAAAACCCCTTGGCCGTGGTTGTTACTCAGTTATGGTACTTAGTTGTATGTTAGAACTGTTGTGATTGAATGGATGATTGCGTTTGGGACTTGTATTAGCTGCTACGCCGTGCATATACAGAGGAGGCTCTGTCCGTTTGCAGAGTGACTCTGTGTATGCGGCGGGTCTGGGCATGCGCCGGGGAAGAAGGTTTATTTTTCAAAAAAAAAAAAAAAAAAAAAAAAAATTTTTACGCGCCAAATGAGTACCTTTTGTGAACCGTTTCCGCTAAAACAAACCCCCGGGGCGTGACAGGGTGAGAACCACTAGTAAACCAGTAGCCTCCCCCTGTGGGTAAAGCCTCAAACTCCGGCGTACCCACTAAGTATACCAGAGGCAAGGAAAAAGGTAAATGGTAAGACCGTAAATGAACTGCTGAAACAGGAAAACTACCACTAGAAAGCCTCTAAATGCAATATCGAAAGGAAAGACTGTATGTATGCATCAATAACCCAATCTATCCACCAGTAAAAACTGGTACTGCCTGCCGGTGCCTCATCATCGGGCAATAACCGCGCCGATGTGATAGCATAAACTGTCAATAACTGTCTGACCCCAGACTCCGGAGGGGAACTCGAGGGGAGCGACCCACACGAGGAAAGAATCACCGGGCAATAACCACGCCGGTGTGATAAAAACTCACTCACTGTCACAAGTGTCATAAAAGCAGGACTAGATCACGACTCTGATCATAGTGGGAAAAATCTATCCACTAACGAATCCTGATACCCAATCTGATGCATAAGTAAGCATACGGTCAACCGCCCAATATCCGCGGTCACCGAAATAACCCACAACCTCAATGATGTCCCACATCCGACATCCGGTCAACCGCCTACTATCCGCGGTAGCCGCAATAACACCCAATCCAAAATCGGGTAAAATAATCTGTATCCGGTCAACCGCCTACTATCCGCGGTAGCCGGCAATACCCCACAACCCATAATCGAATTCCACCTGTCCCCGACCCCAAGGTCCCGGCTACACTATCCCGTACCCCTGCTCAAACCCAAGCAACAAGACTCAAAAGTCTAAATGAGAAGGAGAAAGGAAACAATCATGGTTTCTCCTAAGTCAAATCCCAATATGATAGTGTAGCAATAAATAGTGGCCTATCTAGATGTCCATACAAGCATGCAAGAGTCCTCATGCAAGATGAAATAACAGTTTCACAAGTGTATCAAATAATAAATCCACATAGATATAACCATCATGCTAGGATCATCAGCCCACTACACATGTAAGTAATCCCTGATCCATAATAAATCACCCAAGTAGTACCCGCACATAGATATGTCATCATGTCCCAACAATTAATCCATTTAACCAACTTTCATCAAATCTATATGCTAACATGGCATGTTAATTATCACTATCAAGATATCCCAACAATCATGTTCCAACATGCTATGCCCACAAAATTAATCTCACATGCTAGGCTCACAATTATCTCATTCGATCATGCATGGTAATCAATCACATAGTCCAAGTGGGGAATTCTGTAATAAACTTAGTGAGCAAGTCAGAAGTTGAGGTATGCAACAACCACCCACCTGAAACGCTTTCCGCAGGCAAAGCTGAAGTCGGTGAAGAGCGTGGCCACCTGCTAACATAATCTGCTGAACCCGCAACCTCGTACATGTCGTGCAAGCCTCGGCTCCAAACAACATCGCGCCAACCATGTAACACCCCAACTAACAACATCACGATACAAACTATACCCCAACAAATCCCAACAACATTGCTGTTTTTCCCAAACAGCAAAAGATAGGCAATTCTCACCTCCAAGCTGCGCTCCAAAAATTCCAGAAAATGCACGGTTGCGATCCTCGCGACGAGTAGCCCCAAAACGAGTATTTATACGCCCCGTTCCGACACCTGTATGCCAAGATACAAATTATACAATGCGGGGCGCCGACAATCCACTATACTGCAGAAACTGCAGGATAGAACCCCGAAAAAGCTTAAATCTCACCTGTGAGATGAACTCAGAAAAATCCAGAAAAATAACCGCTGTGTTCGTCTGGCCGAGCCCTTCGAAACGGGTACCTGCACGTCCCAATCCGAGTTTTGTAGCTCAAGTTACAAATTCCACAAGGTAACCATCTCGAAATTCCCAAATATCAAAAACTGTACAACTCTGTCCAGAAAAATAGAATTTTCTTACCTTCGGAAAATTCAGTAAAATCCATAAAAATTACGAGGACGTTCCTTGCGATGAGTAGATGCAAAACGACTACAGGCACGCCTGCATCTGATGCCCGAGCGTGAAGATAGAAAATCGACAAGCCTCCGCTGTCCAAAACCTCACAGCAGGAAAAGGAGTCATTGAAATACCTTGGGAACAGTGCCAAAAACTCGAAACGAGGAGAAGTGAACAACACAAAAAACGAAGCCTTACGTCTCGTGAACGCGCTGCTGCAAAAATCGGCTCAAAATTCCATCGGGGTGAACCGGAGTGCCTCGCGGACTGAAGAGTGACGGTAATAGCCAATAATCCAAAGTGCATCGATGTGCGGCGCGTCGCAGATAATGCCGAAGCCGGAGTCTCCAAAAATGCCCAAGATCCAAGGGAGGGTAGAAAATACAGTGTAGAAGGTCTCAGTAGAAGAGGGAGCTCCAAGACTGCCAAAAATCCCGCACCAAAAGCTCCCAAAGCCTATTTATAGGCTGAAATCCGGGTCCAAAAAGCACTTCCCGGTACACTTTCCGGGCGCCCGAATCTTTCGGGCCCCCACAGTGTACCAGGAACTCCCCCCCGTGGTGCGCACGAAACACTTCGGGTGCGCCACGTGACCCACATAACAGGGAACAGCGACCACAGCCGCTAGTTCCCTGCCACGTGGCATGGTCCACTCATGCGGGTGTTTTGCACTCGCCAACCACACGCGGCCACGTTGATCGCACTCAGAGGCGGCCCACGTGCGCTCGCATGCTCCCCGCACAGCCGCCTGCCACTCTGACCGGCACGCAGCCCGAGGCCGTCCACACTCGCTCCGTGAACCGGGTCCACAGTACCAACCAGTCCTGTCACGCCACGTGGCCTGCCTCCGGTGCACGCCGGCCCGTGGACAGCGCGCCTGCCCGCGCGCCTGCCCGCGGTCGCCCGCCGCCTGCCCGAGCCCGCGCCGCCGCGCGCCGACACTGCCCACCACCGCCGCCGCTGCCCGCCGGCGTCGGAATAGTGCCCCCTTGCCTCAAAATCCGTGCCGGGTCATCCGGGCTCCGAAAAATACAAGTAAATAGCCCGTTTTCATCGTTTTCGCGCGCTGAATCCAAATCCAAAGTCTGATTTGCCAAATTCAAATCCTAAAATTTGCCAAAGGCATCCGGAAAGGTGTTCTATTGCCCAAACTTCGCGCTGAGCCCAATTTTAATATCTGTTTTGCGTGAAACCACATCTAAAGATCCGACGGGGTCAACCGATCACCCACGTGATCCATTTTAAGCCCGAAGTCTGTCACTTGTGTCCAAATTGTGCACAAACACCATCGACACACCACGTAGGCCTCCGGAAGCTGCCAATCAACTAGTAATCTCATTGTGGGGATCCGGGTCCTCACATCCTCCCCCACTAAAAGAAAGTTTCGTCCTCGAAACTAGCTCAATTCCACTAGGAGTCACAAACACCAAGGGTAAGTACTCAACATCCCCGTCTCCAGCTCCTAAGTCACCGCTCACTCCCCGTGATTACTCCACAATAACAACAACAACCACAACCAGTACGGCATAGCCCTATTGCGCCATTCCCTCACCTCACAAGCCAGAATTCGCAACAGGCGTCCCTCGTACTCAAAACACTCTTAGCTCTCAAATGGAGCGAGTCAATCACAGGCGAGGGATCCAAAAACAAAACACTCATGAGCTGAGACATGAAACACCACAGGGGCTCCATCAAAAAGCTGGGGGGAAACAAAATAACCACTAGTGCAACACGCACCAAACCACATCCTGGGTCAACTCAACCAAGGCAATCCGAAGCGTACCCACACTATCATTCAATAAGGAAAAGAATCCTAACAAGGAGGGGTCCTCACTCGGTCGCTCCCGAATCTTGACCATCCGAGTGAACTACTTAGCCACGGTCTACCATCAAAAGGGACCCTCAGGGACACAACCACAAGCCCTGATTACCTCAACGGTCCACACAGCGCCAGCTTTGGAATCATCAAACTCAACCCCAGACAGCTCTCCTGCTCCAGGTATCTGCCATCACAGTGGCCCTGTCGGGGTAATCCAGAATGCTCAACAATAGCCCAATCGGTAACTCCACAGTCACTATGGGAGGCATCACTATAACTCGCAGATCCTTCTCCCAACACTGGTAATACTAGCATTGGTGCTGGTATCAGTTTCATTATCCATTAGCCATGCTCTCCTGGCACTGCCAAGTCCAAGAAGCTCCTCACCTTGACAATAATTGTCGACCTCGGCCAATTCCCAAATGGTATCCATATTGGCCGGATTTCCACCGCCGCCCCTACGGCTAACACAATGTGACCCACGAAGGTAAGCTTCAGAAGCTAAAACTTGTATCTCAATAACTTGGCATACAGCTTTATCCACACAGGCACGGTAGCACATCCCCAAGTGCCCCTCGTGCTCCAAGTCGCTCTGGGAGTAAATCAAATATCCTCGGGGAACACCACTCCCAATCTGTCCAAGTACATCTGGAAAACACAATTCCTCAGATCTTGAAGACAACAGGGCATTAATTATTCCATTTGGCCCACTGTGCGCTCATAATGCCCCTATCGGATCCTGAATGCCATCTAGGCAAAGTCCTCGGCTGTCTGATTCCAAGTAGGTACTCGCATCATACAATAACTGCCGGAGTATGACTCCATCAAAAGGTTCTAGATACCACCCGGACCTATCTACACTCGAACCATAAAAGGACCCTCACAGTCGTGTATCAACGACGTGGCATCACCACCATGTACCAACGGCGTGGCACTAGGTCAAACAGAACCCTCGATCCATCAGATCCTGCAACTGCGCCATCAGCTCTCTCAGCTCTACCGGCGATATCCAATGAGGTGCTGTCAAGGGTGGCGCGGTTCCCCGAACCACGTCAAACGCAATCTCTATCTCCCTAACCGGCGGCATTATCAACAGCTCAGGTGAAATCACACCAGGGATCTCATGGGCAACAGAGATATCCTTGAGTCCCGGTGCCGCCGTAAGCACCTCTCACACTGCCGCTAAAACCTGTGTGCTCTAACAATCTCAACAACCAAGCCTCCTCTCATTTGCCTCGCAGAAGGTCAACGTCCTCTCTCTCCTCAGTCAAACATCCTGTGGCATTGTGCCAATCAATCTCAAGCACAGGGTCAAAATACCGAACTGCCACAATTACCAATAAATCTGTCGGTAACTCGCAGTCTCAGCTGCACTGGACATGATCCACAAGCCTCCTCCACATGCACAACACTAACAGGAACCTGTACCTCAAGTGCACGTGGTAACAAATCTGCCTCTAGTCCATGCAGGAATGCAACATGCTCTAACCCAGACTGCTGTGATGAAATCACACCTGCGACAACTCAATCCACTACCGTGGCGCCCTCCAACCGGGCGGCACAGATTCATCCGCTCGATGCAAATGGTCGTCGCTTAGTCTGCCAGAACAATTACGACTATTCACATAGGGAGCACGACCTCTGTCTCTGCTCACACTGAGGCGACGAATACGGTCATCCGCAGATAACAAATCCACGCTACCGCTGCGCTACTCTGATATAGATGCTGATGCTGCCATCGGGGTCCACCCGATCTCTGGCATCTCGAGAACTCGTTATCCTGGAAAAAGAAATCAGAAATGCCTCTGCCGGCCAATCTGTCCTCCATCACCCGGCGCCAAGCGCCAACATCCAGAACTCACCTCTGGCGGCAGATCCCTATCCAAAGGAACTGCAGTGCCATGCTCCATACACAACGCCTACTCTATCGAGGCATCCAAGATCCAAAACCTGTACAGGAGGACCGAATAAACTGAAAGGTATCTGGCGCAATCCACTCCCAGACACACACATCCTATGCGCCTCATCCCTCGAAACCTGGAGCACGCAGTTCAACAACTGCAAAAACTCTCTAGCACAGTGAGGCTCTCACTTGATCACTCCATCACCACTAACCACGACTCTGCCTCCAAAGGCTCCGACTCAATCTTACGAGTCGGGGTGGTTCATCTGCCAAATCTGGCTGAATAGATCGATCATGTCCCCTCAGCTCACCAGCTGTCAACTATCCACCCTGCCTCGGTGCCTCGACACTAAACATTGGCACAGAGGGGCTACTCGCTCCATCAGTGCCACAGAAATCCTTACCACTGAGGATACTGCAACCGGGTGGTCTCAGAAGGAAACACTGTCGAGCTGCACGCTGCTCCGACAATCGTGTCACCCAACCCAGCTGCTCACTCTACTGTTGAAAGCCCTAAGACAATCCTGTCATCTGGGTCCGGAGTTCTCTGACCTCAATCCAGGTATCCGGCCCAAAACCAACCGCTCAAGCTCAACTGCTATGACAGGATGCACACGGGTCAACACACAGCGTCGGGGAGACACCGCTCGCCACGACGAAACCACAAAACAGCACACAACAGCGCTCGACCCAATCCAGCGAAAGTCTAAAGCATGTCACCCGTTCCACAGCATTATGTTGTCTGCAGCCAACATAATCACTTAGGAGAATAAACATGCTAATCACTCTTCCCGTCCCTTGGGAGAGGTATAAAACTCAATCAGGACTCTCGCTAAAAATCACGACTCTCACGAAGTCAACCAAGGGTCAAACCGTAAGCCTAGGGTTTCTAAGTCCACCATGACCTATAACCTAGGCTCTGATACCAACCTAATCTGTCACGCCCCGGGGTCGAAACTGCGACCCAGGCTCGCCAACAGATCCGCCACCTATGCCAAACCCGCATAGGCGAAGCGTCCTACCTGCAAGAAAAGTGCTACAGCTAAACAGATATCAGAGCTATAAATAAAAATCTGCTGTAAACTAAAATCAATCATTGTACAACTGGAAATAATACAACAATGTCCATCTCCCAAAAATGATAACCATACAATATCCTCATATACAAAACTCAGAACTCAACGGGAGGTATCTCCAATAAATACATCAGTGTACAGGCTCTCAATACATATCATATCATCACTACAAGAATCTCTCAAAAGAGAAAAATAATAGAACTAATCTACTGAAGATCTCCTCTGAAGGGGTACCGCTACTCTCCAACGACGGGTAGGGATCTAGCTCGTGACTCCCTTGCCTCGATCAACAACCGCAGAATCAGCAACACCCGCTAAGACTCTGCAAAACAAAGGAGAGAAAAGAGGGAAACAACAATGGGGGTGAGAACCACTAGTAAACCAGTAGCCTCTCCCTGTGGGTAAAGCCTCAAACTCCGGCGTACCCACTAAGTATACCAGAGGCAAGGAAAAAGGTAAATGGTAAGACTGTAAATGAACTGCTGAAACAGGAAAACTACCACTAGAATGCCTCTAAATGCAATATCGAAAAGAAAGACTGTATGTATGCATCAGTAACCCAATCTATCCACCAGTAAAAACTGGTACTGCCTGCCACTGCCCTCATCATCGGGCAATAACCGCGCCGATGTGATAGCATAAACTGTCAAAAACTGTCTGACCCCAGCCTCCGGAGGGGAACTCGAGGGGAGCGACCCACACGAGGAAAGAATCACCGGGCAATAACCGCGCCGGTGTGATAAAAACTCACTCACTGTCACAAGTATCATAAAAGCAGGACTAGATCACGACTCTGATCATAGTGGAAAAAATCTATCCACTAACGAATCCTGATACCCAATCTGATGCATAAGTAAACATACGGTCAACCGCCCAATATCCGCGGTCACCGAAATAACCCACAACCTCAATGATGTCCCACATCCGACATCCGATCAACCGCCTACTATCCGCGGTAGCCGCAATAACCCCCAATCTAAAATCGAGTAAAATAATCTGTATCCGGTCAACCGCCTACTATCTGCGATAGCCGCAATACCCCACAACCCATAATCGAATACCACCTGTCCCCGACCCCAAGGTCCCGGCTACACTATCCCGTACCCCTGCTCAAACCCGAGCAACAAGACTCAAAAGTCTAAATGAGAAGTAGAAAGGAAACAATCATAATTTCTCCTAAGTCAAATCCCAATATGACAGTGTAGCAATAAATAGTGGCCTATCTAGATGTCCATACAAGCATGCAAGAGTCCTCATGCAAGATGAAAGAGAGATATCAAATAACAGTTCCACAAGTGTATCAAATAATAAATCCACATAGATATAACCATCATGCTAGGATCATCAGCCCACTACACATGTAAGTAATCCCTGATCCATAATAAATCACCCAAGTAGTACCCGCACATAGATCTGTCATCATGTCCCAACAATTAATCCATTTAACCAACTTTCATCAAATCTATATGCTAACATGGCATGTTAATTATCACTATCAAGATATCCCAACAATCATGTTCCAACATGCTATGCCCACAAAATTAATCTCACATGCTAGGCTCACAATTATCTCATTCGATCATGCATGGTAATCAATCACATAGTCCAAGTTGGGAATTCTGTAATAAACTTAGTGAGCAAGTCAGAAGTTGAGGTATGCAACAACCACCCACCTGAAACGCTTTCCGCAGGCAAAGCTGAAGTCGGTGAAGAGCGTGGCCACCTGCTAACATAATCTGCTGAACCCGCAACCTCGTACATGCCGTGCAAGCCTCGGCTCCAAACAACATCACGCCAACCATGCAACACCCCAACAAACAACATCACGATACAAACTATACCCCAACAAATCCCAACAACATTGCTGTTTTTCCCAAACAGCAAAAGATAGGCAATTCTCACCTCCAAGCGGCGCTCTAAAAATTCCAGAAAATGCACGGTTAAGATCCTCGCGACGAGTAGCCCCAAAACGAGTATTTATACGCACTGTTCCGACACCTGTAGGCCAAGATACAAATTATACAATGCGGGGCGCCGACAATCCACTATACTGCAAAAACTGCGGGATACAACCCCGAAAAAGCTTAAATCTCACCTGCGAGATGAACTCAGAAAAATCCGAAAAAATAACCGCTGCGTTCGTCGCGCCGAGCCCTTCGAAACGGGTACCTGCACGTCCCAATCCGAGTTTTGTAGCACAAGTTACAAATTCCACAAGGTGATCATCTCGAAATTCCCAAATATCAAAAACAGTACAACTCTGTCCAGAAAAATGGAATTTTCTTACCTTCGGGAAAATTCAGTAAAATCCATAAAAATTACAAGGACATTCCTTGCGATGAGAAGATGCAAAACGACTGTAGGTACGCCTCCATCTGATGCCCGAGCGCGAAGATAGAAAATCGACAAGCCTCCGCTGTCCAAAACCTCACAGCAGGAAAAGGAGTCACAGAAACATCTCGGGAACAGTGCTGAAAACTCGAAACGAGGAGAAGTGAACAACATGGAAAACGAAGCCTTACCTCTCGTGAACACGCTGCCATGAAAATCGGCTCAAAATTCCATCGGGGTGATCCGGTGTGCCTCGCGGACTGAAGAGCGACGGTAGTAGACAAAAATCCAAAGTGAATCGATGTGCGGCGCGTCGCAGATAATGCCGAAGCCGGAGTCTCCAAAAATGCCCAAGATCCAAGGGAGGGTAGAAAATACAGTGTAGAAGGTCTCAGTAGAAGACGGAGCTCCAAGACTGCCAAAAATCCCGCACCAAAAGCTCCCAAAGCCTATTTATAGGCTGAAATCCGGGTCCAAAAAGCACTTCCTGGTACACTTTCCAGGCGACCGAATCTTTCGGGCCCCCACAGTGTACCAGGAACTCCCCCCCGCGGTGCGCCCGAAACACTCCGGGTGCGCCACGTGACCCACATAACAGGGAACAGCGACCACAGCCGCTAGTTCCCTGCCACGTGGCATGGTCCACTCATGCGGGTGTTTTGCACCCGCCAACCACACGCGGCCACGTGGACCGCACTCAGAGGCGGCCCACGTGCGCTAGCATGCTCCCCGCACAGCCGCCTGCCACTCTGACCGGCACGCAGCCCGAGGCCGTCCACACTCGCTCCGTGAACCGGGTCCACAGCTGTCACGCCCCGGGTGTAAACCAGAACCCGGGCCCGTCTACAGATCCGCCGTGCACACGGTATTTCCCGCGTACACGAAGCGCCAAACCTGCTCAGATATATAAGAGATATAATAAAAGAGCAATAAAAACAGAGCTGACTAAAACTAATACATCTCAGACTGAAGCTGGAAATAAAATACAATACATCTGTATAAATGATACATCTGTCTCTCCCAGCTCACCAAAATAAATACAACCTGCTGGCAAAAGCCAGTCCCAAAGTAAAAGTACAACCGTCTGAGGAAACACGGGTACACCAACAGTCCAGCTAACACGCTCAACCTGCCTCGAAGTCTATCTACTCAGCCGTCCTCTCTCCTCGACCCGTCGCTGAGACCCAGCGGCACCCGCAGAAGACACTGCAAAACAAGGGAGAAGAAAAAGAGGAAAGAAGAATGGGGGTAAGACTACCAGTAAACTAGTAGCCTCCCCTAGTGGGTAAAACCTCAAATCCTGACACACCCACTAGGTCTACCAGAGGCAAAAAGGAAAGAAGTGTGGTAAGCAATGATGACTGCCGAAAACAGAAAACTACCACTACTATGCCTCTAATATGCCAAGCTAAAGAGATAGCTAACTGTATGCATCAGAACATAAATGCCTGCCTGCCTAGACCCAATCGATACACCAGTGAGCACTGGTACTGCCTGCTCTGCCTGCCTGCCCAATCGGGTATGCTGGCCAACGCATAACACCGATAGGGAAAAGGGAGTCTCAAGGACTCGAAGCCTGTAAAACGCACACTCCGGAGTGGCACTCGAGGGGAGCGACCCACACGAGTATAATGCCTGGGTAACAAGTGCCAAAATAATGCCTGGGCAACAAGTACCAAATCAGCAGGACTGGATCATGACTCTGATCAAAGTGGGAAAACCCATCCACTAAAAGGAGACCCGATCTCAACCCGATGCAAGATAAACAAATAGTGGGAAATCCCATCCACTAAAAGGAGACCCGATACCCAATCTGATGCAATAACCACTGTCTGGTCAACCGCCCAAGGTCCGCGGTTGCCGCAATACCCTGCCACCAAGCCTGCCTGTCCCAAAATCCAAGATTCACAATCGGGTAGAATAATCGATATCCGGTCAACCGCCTACTGTCCGCGGTTGCCGCAATAACCCCCAAGTCCGACATCAAGTACACCCTGTCTCCGACCCCAAGGTCCCGGCTACACTATCCCAAACCCCCGCTCGAACCCGAGCAACATGACTCGAAAGTCTAAATAGAAGGAGAAAGAAAGCAATCATGGTTTCTCCTAAGTCAAATCCCGATATGATAGTGTAGCAATAAAAGATGGCCTATCTAGATGTCCATACAAGCATGCAAGTGTTCTCAAGGAAATATAATTAAAGGCATTAATCATTAACAGTATCCACCTACGCATGTCATCTACCCTCAAGTAGTACCATCAACAGGATAATCAAATAGTCCAACATAAATATTCCACATGCAAGGTTAACCGCTATCAAAGCAACCCTATTCCCACACTGGCATGCATAAACCCAACCCCAATCATGATTAATCAAGATGTCCAATAAAGGGGATCACTCTAATATTCCTAGTGAGCATGTCAAAATAGAGGTAATAAACAACCGCCCACCTCGAGCGCTAAATCCAGATCCCAACAGCGAAGTCCGCGCCCGGTCTCAACGGTCACCACGGTACTGCACAAAATACCCCAAAAGAACAAGCACAATTAATCAACCATGCTCACACCAAAATCTGTCCCAATTACAATCAGTCCACAGTTTAGCCTTTTTCACCTGCGAGATCAGCTCTAGAAATTCCCAGAAAAATACCACTGCGATCTACGCGACGAACCGGTCGAAACGAGTACCTGCACGTTTTCCCACGATTTTTCTATGCTGAGAACCAAAATCGACAAGAGAGACATCCCGAAGCAAGTCGATCACAAAAACTGAATCTGAGAATACTGTAAAAAGGGGTTCTCACCTTCAGGGAAATTCCACAAAAATCAAGAAAAATCAGAGAGATTCCTTGCGATGCGTAGATGCAAATCCCCTTTTGAATCGCCTCAATCCGATGTCCGGTTGCGGAGATATCTCCAAAACAATGCTGTGCTGTCCAAGATTTCACCCCAGAAAATGAGGTCACAAGATGACCCGAAAAACCCATGAAAACCTCGGAATGGGGGAAAACCAGTAGAAATAAGAAATGTAGCCCTACCTGTTACGAAGACGATGGCGCAAGAATCGCTGAAAAATACTGCCTGGTTAGCTCGGGAGAGCTAAAACACTGTCGCTGCGCCGAAGGAGAATCCAGGAATGCAACGTCGCGCCGCGCCGAAAAATCCAAATCTCGAAGTGCGTGCCACCACAAACCCTCAAACTTCACCAGGAGATGGAGAACTCGAAGAGGAGCAACTTTGCTGAAGACACCTTGGTGAGATGAGGCTCGGAAATGGTGGAAAAAGCATGAAGAAGGGAGCTCGGGCTGCTTAAATAGACCTCACCACTTGAACCAAACAATTGGAAAAATGCCGCCTGTGTCCCAACTTTCGGGCGCCCGAAAGTTTCCGGGCGCGCACAGTGCGGCCCGGCCCAAACTTTCGGGCGCGCACAGTGCGGCCCGGCCCAGCCTGCCCCGTCGGACGGGATCCTACAATCCGTCCGACCCGCCTCCCCGCCTGCCACGTGTCGCCCAAACAGCCGACAGCCGCTGCGACCACTCCTGCTGCGCCACGTGGCCACCTCCGGGGGTCGACACGCGTCCCCGACCGTCGTACCGCCGCGCCTGCCCGCACAGTCTGCGGCCGCTGCCCCCACTGCCCGCACAGTTGACCGTCCAATAGTATCGCGCCACGTGTCCTGCCTCTGACCGGTGCACCCGGTGCACGAACTCCTGAAAACCGAACCAACCAGAGCCTGCCACGTGTCCACCCCGGTGCACCGTGAACCAAAGCCAACCAGAATACTCCGTGGACCGACGCCTGTGAGCCAGCCAATAGTAAGGTGCCACGTGTCCTCCGCCTGGTGCACGCCCGCGCGGTGGACCGGCCGCCTGCCCGCGCCCCCGCCGCTGCTGCCCGCGCCCTCAGCGCCTGCCCGCGGCCGCGCGCCGCCTGCCCGAGCGCCTCCGCCGCCTTCCGCCGCCGCCCGCCGCCGCCGGCCGCCGCCGGCGATCGCCGGAGTTACTGTTCCGGCGGTGAACAGTAACCCGAGCTCCGAAAAATGCCGCAAATACACCGTCTGAAGCGTTTTCGCGCGCTGAATCCGATTTTGACGTCCGTTTCGCCAAATTCTCACTCTAAAAATTGCCGAAGGCTCCCGGAAGGGTATTCTTGGTCCAAATTCGCGCCGAGCCCAATCTCAATATCCGTTTTGCGCGCAAACACCTCTAAACAACCGATGGGGTCCCCCGATCACCCACGTGATCCATTTGAAGCCCGAAGTTCATCACTTGAGTCCAAATTGGCGCCCGAACACCGCCGACATGCCCCAAAGGCCTCCAGCACACCGCGTAGGCCTCCAATAGCCACCCCAACGCACCGCAACAGCTCTGCGGAGATCCAGGTCATCACATCCTCCCCCACTAAAAGAAAGTTTCGTCCTCGAAACTAAAGTCGTTCCTCCACTCGGAATCTCAACCAAATAGAGGGGGTAAATATCCAATCATCCACCACTCAAGCTCCCAAGGCTGACAAATACCTCCTCCAGAGACGCGATATCCTCGGGTCTCTAACCAGAATGAAACAAAGGAGAACACTCCAGAGGGCCACGCCACCTCAACTAGGTACAGCTGGGCTAACTGCTCGGCCATCAAGTAGTCTGCATCGGTACAAGCATCTGTCCCCGCTAAGGCCTCAGATAATCCAACCACAAGTCCAACAACACCCAGCTCAACCCGAGTACCTCGGTACTCCCAAGGCATCCGATATAAGTCCCCCAACTGATCACGTAGACTCTGATCTCTAATCCAAAACCGTCGGGATGTAGAAGCACATCCCTAACCCTCCGGCATCAACACTCAGCCATGAGCAGTCGAGAGAACCAGATTGCAAATCCAACTTCGCGGAGATCCAATACCCTTGAAGCTGGTAAAACAAATCCTGCTTGACAGAAGGGTGCTAGCTCCCGATGGTCACTTCATCAAATTCTTACGGGTCCTCACGAAGCCGAAGTGAACTAACCTTCCACAACTCGAATAGCACCGGCGCCCCCAAAGGTGCCACACTTGGCCTGACACAAATCCAACACATCAAATCCTGGAGTTGGGTCCTCAACTCCCAAACTGGTGTCATGTCAAACAACTCCGATAGGAGAACAGCTAGGAACTCACCACCAAAAAGGGTATCTCCAAGTCCTGGTGCCGCCGCAGATCCCTCAAACCCACCAGCCAAAAGGCTACTCACCCACTACGAGACATCCGCCTCGCTCACAAGGTCAAAACCAAAGAGGCGAAGATACTCTCAAGCAAACCAAGTACACCAACACCTCCAGGCCTGGCTCCCACGAAAACCGTCCTCGCAGCATAATCAGCTGCCGCGAAAAGAAAAAGAAAACCGAGCCAGCCTAACCGTCCTAAGTACCAAACCAAGCCCAACAACTGGGTCAAGACCATCAGGCCTACAGGTACAACCAAGGACTCAACCGCACCGGGCAGGACCCATAACACGTCCCTACGTGCTAAGGATCGGGAATACGACCTCCCGAACACCCGGTAACCGTCCTACCCTTAACCCAAACAATGAAGCCAAACACTACCCACCAAGAAGGGAAAACCTCTCGTATCGAAAGATACGAACCCAAGAGCCTGGAACAATTCAAACCCACCGCCACACTGGCCGCTGGAATCCATGTGCTCTGACGGTCTCAAAATCCACTATCCAGAAAAGAAACCAGGAATGCCTCATCCGACTGACCTGTCCTCCATCACCCGGCGCCAAGCGCCTCAATCAGAACTCGCCTCAGGCAGCAGATCCCAATCCCAAGGAACTGCAATGCCACGCTCCATACCCGGTGCCTACTCCAATGAGGCGTCCCCAATACTCTCAATCCCCCACCGAATAAGACCCTGCCTCCAAAGGCTCCATACTCGATCCCACAAGTCAGGGCAACTCATCCGCCAGATCTGGCTCACTCCTTCAATGCAATCCCACAGTTTTCCCTGCTGTCAACTGTCCACCCTTCCTCGGTGCCCCAGCACTAAACGTCGGCACGGAGGGCTACTCACTAGTCCGACAACCGTGCCACTGCACTGATCCGACAACTGTGTCACCGCGCCGACAACTGCACCACTGTGCCGATCCGACCACTGTGTCACCGCGCTGCTCCGACAACTGTGTCACTGCTCCGACAACTGCACCACTGTGCTGATCCGACCACTGTGTCACCGCGCTGCTCCGACAACTGTGTCACTGCTCCGACAACTGCACCACTGTGCTGATCCGACCACTGTGTCACCGCGCTGCTCCGACAACTGTGTCACTGCTCCGACAACTGCACCACTGTGCTGATCCGACCACTGTGTCACCGCGCTGCTCCGACAACTGTGTCACCGCGCTGCTCCGCTGATCTGCCTCCAACACTCCTACCCTTCGGGTCCGGAGCCCCCCCCAGACCCCAATCTGGGTATCCGGCCCGAAACAACCAGCTCAGGCCCAACTGCCGCACCAAGGTGCACTCGGGTCAGAGCCCCAACGTCGGGGAGACACCGCTCACCACGACAAAACCGCAAATCAGCACACCCCAAACACTCGACCCAATCTAGCGAAAGTCAAAGGCATCCCCCTATTTTTGTAACGTTATGTTGTCTGCAGCCAACATAACTGTCCCACAAAAATAGGGTATGCCGATCCCTCTTCACTCACTGGAAGAGTCAAAACCAAATCACCGACTTTCGCCAAAAGTCACGTCACTCACGTCCTGCCTTCCTAGGGTCTGCCAAAAGCCTAGGGTTTCCTAAGTCCCAACTGACCTATCCCTAAGCTCTGATACCAACTTAATCTGTCACGCCCCGGGTGTAAACCAGAACCCGGGCCCGTCTACAGATCCGCCGTGCACACGGTATTTCCCGCGTACACGAAGCGCCAAACCTGCTCAGATATATAAGAGATATAATAAAAGAGCAATAAAAACAGAGCTGAACTAAAACTAATACATCTCAGACTGAAGCTGGAAATAAAATACAATACATCTGTATAAATGATACATCTGTCTCTCCCAGCTCACCAAAATAAATACAACCTGCTGGCAAAAGCCAGTCCCAAAGTAAAAGTACAACCGTCTGAGGAAACACGGGTACACCAACAGTCCAGCTAACACGCTCAACCTGCCTCGAAGTCTATCTACTCAGCCGTCCTCTCTCCTCGACCCGTCGCTGAAACCCAGCAGCACCCGCAGAAGACACTGCAAAACAAGGGAGAAGAAAAAGAGGAAAGAAGAATGGGGGTAAGACTACCAGTAAACCAGTAGCCTCCCCTAGTGGGTAAAACCTCAAATCCTGACACACCCACTAGGTCTACCAGAGGCAAAAAGGAAAGAAGTGTGGTAAGCAATGATGACTGCCGAAAACAGAAAACTACCACTACTATGCCTCTAATATGCCAAGCTAAAGAGATAGCTAACTGTATGCATCAGAACATAAATGCCTGCCTGCCTAGACCCAATCGATACACCAGTGAGCACTGGTACTGCCTGCTCTGCCTGCCTGCCCAATCGGGTATGCTGGCCAACGCATAACACCGATAGGGAAAAGGGAGTCTCAAGGACTCGAAGCCTGTAAAACGCACACTCCGGAGTGGCACTCGAGGGGAGCGACCCACACGAGTATAATGCCTGGGTAACAAGTGCCAAAATAATGCCTAACAAGTACCAAATCAGCAGGACTGGATCATGACTCTGATCAAAGTGGGAAAACCCATCCACTAAAAGGAGACCCGATCTCAACCCGATGCAAGATAAACAAATAGTGGGAAACCCCATCCACTAGAGACCCGATACCCAATCTGATGCAATAACCACTGTCCGGTCAACCGCCCAAGGTCCGCGGTTGCCGCAATACCCTGCCACCAAGCCTGCCTGTCCCAAAATCCAAGATTCACAATCGGGTAGAATAATCGATATCCGGTCAACCGCCTACTGTCCGCGGTTGCCGCAATAACCCCCAAGTCCGACATCAAGTACACCCTGTCTCCGACCCCAAGGTCCCGGCTACACTATCCCAAACCCCCGCTCGAACCCGAGCAACATGACTCGAAAGTCTAAATAGAAGGAGAAAGAAAGCAATCATGGTTTCTCCTAAGTCAAATCCCGATATGATAGTGTAGCAATAAAAGATGGCCTATCTAGATGTCCATACAAGCATGCAAGTGTTCTCAAGGAAATATAATTAAAGGCATTAATCATTAACAGTATCCACCTACGCATGTCATCTACCCTCAAGTAGTACCATCAACAGGATAATCAAATAGTCCAACATAAATATTCCACATGCAAGGTTAACCGCTATCAAAGCAACCCTATTCCCACACTGGCATGCATAAACCCAACCCCAATCATGATTAATCAAGATGTCCAATAAAGGGGATCACTCTAATATTCCTAGTGAGCATGTCAAAATAGAGGTAATAAACAACCGCCCACCTCGAGCGCTAAATCCAGATCCCAACAGCGAAGTCCGCGCCCGGTCTCAACGGTCACCACGGTACTGCACAAAATACCCCAAAAGAACAAGCACAATTAATCAACCATGCTCACACCAAAATCTGTCCCAATTACAATCAGTCCACAGTTTAGCCTTTTTCACCTGCGAGATCAGCTCTAGAAATTCCCAGAAAAATACCACTGCGATCTACGCGACGAACCGGTCGAAACGAGTACCTGCACGTTTTCCCACGATTTTTCTATGCTGAGAACCAAAATCGACAAGAGAGACATCCCGAAGCAAGTCGATCACAAAAACTGAATCTGAGAATACTGTAAAAAAGGGGTTCTCACCTTCAGGGAAATTCCACAACAAATCAAGAAAAATCAGAGAGATTCCTTGCGATGCGTAGATGCAAATCCCCTTTTGAATCGCCTCAATCCGATGTCCGGTTGCGGAGATATCGCCAAAACAATGCTGTGCTGTCCAAGATTTCACCCCAGAAAATGAGGTCACAAGATGACCCGAAAAACCCATGAAAACCTCGGAATGGGGGAAAACCAGTAGAAATAAGAAATGTAGCCCTACCTGTTACGAAGACGATGGCGCAAGAATCGCTGAAAAATACTGCCTGGTTAGCTCGGGAGAGCTAAAACACTGTCGCTGCGCCGAAGGAGAATCCAGGAATGCAACGTCGCGCCGCGCCGAAAAATCCAAATCTCGAAGTGCGTGCCACCACAAACCCCCAAACTTCACCAGGAGATGGAGAACTCGAAGAGGAGCAACTTTGCTGAAGACACCTTGGTGAGATGAGGCTCGGAAATGGTGGAAAAAGCATGAAGAAGGGAGCTCGGGCTGCTTAAATAGACCTCACCACTTGAACCAAACAATTGGAAAAATGCCGCCTGTGTCCCAACTTTCGGGCGCCCGAAAGTTTCCGGGCGCGCACAGTGCGGCCCGGCCCAAACTTTCGGGCGCGCACAGTGCGGCCCGGCCCAGCCTGCCCCGTCGGACGGGATCCTACAATCCGTCCGACCCGCCTCCCCGCCTGCCACGTGTCGCCCAAACAGCCGACAGCCGCTGCGACCACTCCTGCTGCGCCACGTGGCCACCTCCGGGGTCGACACGCGTCCCCGACCGTCGTACCGCCGCGCCTGCCCGCACAGTCTGCGGCCGCTGCCCCCACTGCCCGCACAGTTGACCGTCCAATAGTATCGCGCCACGTGTCCTGCCTCTGACCGGTGCACCCGGTGCACGAACTCCTGAAAACCGAACCAACCAGAGCCTGCCACGTGTCCACCCCGGTGCACCGTGAACCAAAGCCAACCAGAATACTCCGTGGACCGACACCTGTGAGCCAGCCAATAGTAAGGTGCCACGTGTCCTCCGCCTGGTGCACGCCCGCGCGGTGGACCGGCCGCCTGCCCGCGCCCCCGCCGCTGCTGCCCGCGCCCTCAGCGCCTGCCCGCGGCCGCGCGCCGCCTGCCCGAGCGCCTCCGCCGCCTTCCGCCGCCGCCCGCCGCCGCCGGCCGCCGCCGGCGATCGCCGGAGTTACTGTTCCGGCGGTGAACAGTAACCCGAGCTCCGAAAAATGCCGCAAATACACCGTCTGAAGCGTTTTCGCGCGCTGAATCCGATTTTGACGTCCGTTTCGCCAAATTCTCACTCTAAAAATTGCCGAAGGCTCCCGGAAGGGTATTCTTGGTCCAAATTCGCGCCGAGTCCAATCTCAATATCCGTTTTGCGCGCAAACACCTCTAAACAACCGATGGGGTCCCCCGATCACCCACGTGATCCATTTGAAGCCCGAAGTTCATCACTTGAGTCCAAATTGGCGCCCGAACACCGCCGACATGCCCCAAAGGCCTCCAGCACACCGCGTAGGCCTCCAATAGCCACCCCAACGCACCGCAACAGCTCTGCGGAGATCCAGGTCATCACAACAGCACCGACCAATCCTGTCACGCCACATGGCCTGCATCCGGTGCACGCCGGCCCGTGGACTGCGCGCCTGCTCGCGCGCCCGCGCGCCTGCCCGCGGTCGCCCGCTGCATGCCCGAGCCCGCGCCGCCGCGCGCCGCCGCTGCCCGCCGCCGCCCGCCGGCGCCGGAACAGTGCCCCCTTGCCTCAAAATTCGTGTCGGGTCATCCGGGCTCCGAAAAATACAAGTAAATTGCCCGTTTTCATCGTTTTCACGCACTGAATCCAAATCCAAAGTCCGATTTGCCAAATTCAAATCCTAAAATTTGCCGAAGGCATCCGGGAAGGTGTTCTATTGCCCAAACTTCGCGCTGAGCCCAATTTTAATTTCTGTTTCGCGCGAAACCACATCTAAAGATCCGACGGGGTCAACCGATCACCCACGTGATCCATTTTATGCCCGAAGTCTGTCACTTGTGTATAAATTGTGCACAAACACCACCGACACACCACATAGGCCTCCGGAAGCTGCCAATCAACTAGTAATCTCATCGTGGGGATCCGGGTCCTCAGACTTTCCCCCCCCTCGCTCGGACCCTCACGTTCTCAGCGTCTACTCTCCGGCTATCTTATCATTCAACAGTTAGTGGCATTAACTCTGTGTGGCTGCCCGACCCCGACCCCTGTGGTTAAAGTGCTCGTTTTCTCTGATACCATATTATCTGTCATGCCCCGGGGGTCCATATATATATATATATATATATATATATATATATATATATATATATATATTGTAGGAAGGCGCAGTACCCCCCGGTCCGTGTCAGACTCGCCATGCATGCAAACGCGGCCCTTCATCTTGACGGGCACCGCTTACATGCGCGCGGCGATGCCACTCCGACAAACACGATAACCACAGCAATCACAACGTACGTCAAGGGAGCAGATGGAGTTACATAAAACAAAAAGGCCCCGGTGTTTTGAAAGGATAAATCCAAGGTTTTAAAAGCTGGTGCCTACCCGGCACCCGTGTTTTCAAAGCCATTTTCGCAACCATTTGAATATCGTTTGAAAAAGGGTGTTGACCCAACAGGAAGACCAGATGATTAGACGTTCAACTATTACAGTTCACATAGATGCAAGCCACACATAATTACATGCCAACCACTACAACGGTTTAAAAACAGAAAGGCAATAACGTAAAAGAGTCATCAGATTTTGTTTTTGCGGCCTCAACGGTATCCTTGCATTTCGGCCTCACCCCCGCCCCTTTCCCCTTCCCGGTCCTGTCACAACAGTGAAAAGTCAGCAACCCTACAAATATAGAGGAAATAAATGCAACGTAATGGAAATGCTCATGGAGAATTAAATTTCATGCAAACCAAAACCACTTGGAACTTCCAAGCTTCCCATTCTCAAGATTCCATAGTACTCCTGTAACAAAAGAGATTAAAAGCACCTGGCTCTCGTGATTTGCCTATACCCCTCCACGACGCTCGTGCGGTACTTGAGCAGCCATAAGAGGTCCCCATCATCACTAGTCGTGGGGTACACGGGCCAACGAGCCATTTTTTCGAAAAAATACACTAGTTCGGTAGCCAAACCGCTGGTGTGCGTGCAAGCAAACCTTGGGCTCAATATAATAAATGTGTACATGATAACTCTAAGTGATCCACAGTTATTGGAAAGATTAGCAATAAACAGTTCACATAAACGAGGTTAGACATGCTCGAAGAAAAAATAAGTGTTGCTTTCCACACGTGACATGGTTTCCTTTACCGTAATCCCGGGGGTAACAGAGGGGAGCACCCACCAAAACTGCGCTTGGTTGGTATGCTAGAAGTCGACTTGCTGCCCCGAAATGAGGAGTCCCAAAAAAACAACTGTCAAGACCCGAAAAGCGGAGACGCTACAAACGGACAGCCCAACCGAAAACTAGAAATGAAAGACCCACGAACGCACACGGCGGAAGACTGATGGGTCGAGCGGCAAACCACGCGGGTGGCGGCGGTGCGACGGCAGCGGCGCAACGGCGGCGGTGGCAAATCCCCACGTGGCACCCAGCCACGCGGCGGCAGCAGCGCGACGGTGGCAGCGACGCGACAGTGGCGGCGACAGAGCGGCGCCCCGTGCGGCACAGGCCCGCACGGGTGGCAGCGCGGCGCAACCAAGCGCCCCGTGCAGGCGCATGCCCGCGCGGCGGCGGCGCGGCAGAGTAGCGCCCCGTGCGGCACAGGCCCGCACGGTTGGCGGCGCGGCGCAACCAAGCGGCCCACGCGTGCGCATGCCCACGCGTGCGCATGCCCGCGCGGCGGTGGCGCGGCAGAGCGGCGCCTCGTGCGGCACAGGCCTGCACGGTTGGCGACGCGGCGCAACCAAGCGTCCCCCGCGGGTGCATTCCCGCGCGGCGGCGGCGCGGCAGAGCGGCGCCCCGTGCCGGGCACATGCCCGCACGGGTGGCGGCGCGGCGCAACTAAGTGCCCCGCGCGGGCGCATGCCCGCGCGGCGGCGTTGCGACAGAGCGGTGCCCCGTGCGGGGCACATGCCCGCACGGGTGGCGGCGCGGCGCACGAAGCGCCTCGCGCGGGTGCATGCCCGCACGGTCGGCGGCGCGGCAGAGCGGCGCCCCGTGCGGGGCACATGCCCGCACGGGTGGCGGCGCGGCGCATGGAGCGCCCCACGCGGGCGCATGCCCGCGCGGGCGATGGCGCGGCAGAGCGGCGCCCCGTACGGGCGCAGGTCCGTACGGGTGGCGGCGCGGCGCACGCAGCGCCCCGCGCAGGCGCATGCCCGCGCGGGCGGCGGCACGGTAGAGCGGCGCCCCGTGCGTGCGCAGGCTCGAACGGGTGGCGGCGCGGCGCACGAAGCGCCCGGCGTGGGCGCATGCCCGGGCGGGCGGCCGCGCGGCAGAGCGTCGCCCCGTGCGGGCGGCGGCGGCGGCGACGGCTTAATCCACCCCGAACGACAAAACAACCACAGACGGACAATGGAGGAGGAGGAAGAATGCTCACCTAGGTCACGGAGGGGAGGACGGCGGATCTTCCCTTCCGTCGCCGGTCCCGATGCACTTCGCGGCTGGATTTCTCCTCCCCCCTCCCCCCACTCGTTCTTTTTCTTTTCAAAACTTTTCGAACTTTTGAAATCCCCTTCCCCCTTTCTCGTTCCCCCCCAAAACGTTAACGAGCGGAAAACCAAAAAGAGAAGAAGCGGCTACAACCCACGAAACCCTAATTAAAGGATCAGATCCACTCTTTCGTCGAAAGTCGTACAAATCCTGATGCACGATTTTCGGTGCACCCGGTAGTTACCCAGAGTTTAAAATCCCTATACCGGGATGTCCGTAGGTCGGATTTACGCTCCGGTCGTACCGCCGGCCAGCATTTTTCGTGCACTAACGTACAAAAATAAAACGGGTGCCCTTAGACACCACCCACCAATCAGAAAGAAGGAAAAATAGAGGTTCAAATAATAGAGGGTCCCAGTGCGGATAAACAAAAGAAACGCTGGGAGAGTCAGATTGTTACAACTAATCTACTCAGAGTTCTTATTTTAAAAGAAATTTGACCAAAAACCAAATTTAAAAAAGATACATGAAATCCCTCACGTTTTGGAAGAACAGAGCAAAAACAGTGAATAACCCGAGTTTTGATCATAAAAACTTATTTGAATCGGAAGAACTTGGGTTTGAAGGGCTCCAAATCAGTTGTTTTCTAGAGAGAGAAGCTCTAGTATGCTAGAAACAAAAGCTTGAGGTAAAAAAAAATCAAATACCCTTTCGTTTCATATAAACCCTAGCCGCGGTCCGAATCGGCTCAAGAATCTAGTCCGGATCGGCTACCCGCAGGACAGTTTCTGGCGGATCAAAATTTCCAGTCCGGATCGGCTTCAACTTTTTCTTCAGAAAAATTTAGAAAAATTCCAGAAATTCCAGAAAAAGTTTGTAAGCACTTTTGTATGTCAACTTTAAACAAAAATCATCGTTTCATACAACAAGAAATAGATTATGCTAAATCTATCAATAATATCCAAAAATGAAACGAAAATTTATAAAAATTAAATCCTTTAAAGTTGAACAACTTCAATTACATCAATCACGATCTTATGAGTAATGCCTTTATCAAATCATCATTTTGGTAAAGAAAATGAAATACAAAGATCAATAGATGTTTGAAATCCCAAATAAGTTAGATAATATATCTAGACAATCTGTTGAAGGGAGTGGCTCTTTGAGCATCTTTCGATAAAATCCCACCTTATACCAACCTTGAAATTTGACAGAGTCAAGTATTTCAAAAAGCATTTTATTTAATCAACAAGAAAAACCATGCTTGGTCTACATGTAGTAGCTGCACACAGTACTCGGACGACCGAGGTGGTAGCTCTTTCCTCCATGTGGTGGTAGTTTTCACACTCCTCATTGGGATGTAACTCTTTCCACATCTTTTGAGCATAATATTTTTTAATGACTCCCCCTCAATTGGCTATCAATTATTTAATATATAAGTATTCAACCAAAAATTGATCTCGCATTCATACTCGACTCAATTTTCAAATATGATAATGACTATACCAAGAGATCATTGAGAGAGAAATTGACTTTGATCACTTAAAAGATGACTTAATTGATATAAATGATCATTGCATCATTGAAATATTATGATATCAAATCATAATAAATTTCTAAAACATGAAAGGATGCAATTAAAGTCAATAACATATGCTCAATTAATGTTCTATGTACAAACATAGATAAAGAACAAAAACACAAAACAAAACCTAACCTAAGCAATGGTTTCAAAAAGTGTTATTTCAAGGAAGCATTCCAATTGCTTTACGCAAATGAATAAAACGTTTTTGATCCAAAGGTTTTGTTAAAATATCGGCTAATTGATCTTCAGTTGAAATATATGAAATTTGAAGAATACTTGATTCAACTAGCTCTCTAAGAAAATGATATCTAAGTTCAATGTGTTTTGTTCTAGAGTGCAACACAGGATTTTTAGAAATATTTATAGCACTAGTGTTGTCACAAAGAATAGTTACCGAAGTCGCAGGAATTCGGAAGTCGCTCAACACGCTTTTCATCCAAATCAATTGGGTTGAACAACTTCCTGCTGAAATATATTCCGCTTCGGCAGTCGAGAGTGCAATGCAGTTTTGCTTTTTACTATGCCATGCGACAAGACAATGGCCAAGGTAAAAACATGCACCACTCGTACTTTTCCGATCATCCACTGATCCTGCCCAATCAGCATCTGAGTATCCTATTATGTCGAGAGTTGTGTCCATAGGATACCAAATTTCGAAATTCAATGTTCCTTTGACGTACCGGATGATCCTTTTCACCGCTTTCAGGTGAACCTCCTTTGGTGCTGATTGATATCTCGCGCAGATCCCAACACTAAAGGATATGTCCGGGCGACTAGCCGTGAGATAGAGTAGACTTCCAATCATGCTGCGATAAAGCTTCTCGTCTACACTTTCACTAAGAGATTCACTTCCTAATCCCTTGTTGCTAGTTCCCATTGGAGTTGAAAAGTCTTTATAGTTTTCTAATCCGAACTTCTTGACCAACTCCTTTACATACTTGGATTGGCACAGATGGATGCCTTCTTCACTTTGTTTGACTTGCAATCCAAGAAAATATGTTAGCTCGCCCATCATGGACATCTCAAATTCGCTTTCCATGGTTTCAGCGAATTTTGAAGCATCGTTGTTCCTTGTTGCTCCAAATACAATGTCATCGACATAGATTTTTGCCATAATGAAGTTTTCCTGAAAATGCTTCACAAAGAGAGTCCGATCCGCTCCCCCTCGAGTGTAGCCCTTTTCCAAAAGGTGCTTTGTCAACCTTTCGTACGGTCCTCTCCAACTGGGTCATCTTCAACTGGGTCATCTCCAACGGGGTCATCTTCAACTGGGTCCTCTTCCTTCAACTGGGTCATCTCCAACGGGGTTATCTTCCAACTGGATCGCAGTTCGCCACATACTTCAACCGGCATCAGTGCCGCGAGATCAACTACTTCGGCGTGAATAGTATCTAGGGCTCGAGTGAACCGAGAATACGCTCCGGTGGCCCCAAGGGATTAAATCACAAATTTCACAATCCACCAGTGAAAACTACTAATGCAAGTTTCGAAAGGGTGAAGGGTACACTCGCTCCTAGTTCCTGGGTCGACTCGTTGTGTTGGCTAGGTCCCTTCCCAAGGTGATCAGTGAGAACTAAACTAGGTTCTAACCCTAAAACTTAGCTCAAGTTCTACCCCGAAGAACGGGAAAATAAATTGGGTATACCAGCCGTTAGTGCCCCATGCCGGAGAGTTTAGGAGCTACCTTCACTGCCGATCCACGCCTACCACACAGTCTGACCTCCCTCCTATGCGGGTGTTCTCCCGTAATTTACCCTCAAAAGAAAACACCAACCCTACCCACATCTTACTTAGGTCGCAGGACTCGACTATAATCGGAACCATGAAGACCTATAAGGTATGGACTAGGCAAAACCCACACCCACACTACTTGCAGACGAACTCCGGTGGGTATGCTCCTTGCCGTAGCTCTCTTTCCAATAACCCACGTCTGACAGGACCGCTGACATAACTACCACCACCGGCGGATTATCCCTTCCCCGCCAGTCACTGGAATCGACTACGATAAGTACGTCGGAAGTGGGGCTCAAGGTTGAGGGATCAGACCTTTCGAGCCCGTAGATTCTATTCAACTATCTTCCAATGCTCACCATGCCCGTGACACGAAAAACTATTTTTATTTGGATATCATTATAAAAATAATATAGTTGGCATACTTTATAATTAAAAATATAATAGTTATAACGATATTTATTTTTTATGTAGGTGAATTTGGTCAATAATACTGTATAGAAACTATAGATATTTTGTTTAATTAAAGATAATTTAAAATTTTATTACTATATATATATATATATATATATATATATATATATATATATATATATATATATATATATATATATGAGTAGAGTTTATATATTTTTAAAAGTACAAGTTCAATTAATATTTATAAATTTTTTATCATTAGATTCGTATTGAATAGCACAAATTTCAATACAAATCTAATGATAAAAAATTTATAAACATAGTTTAACTTATATTTTTAAAAATATATAAACTCACTCTCTCTCTCTCTCTCTCTCTCTCTCTCTCTCTCTCTATATATATATATATATATATATATATATATATATATATATATATATATATATATAGCGCTAGGCTGCAATGCTAGCAAACCGGTTCGTTTGCCGCCCATTTATTTTCGATGATCAAACTTCCAAATTAACGATCAGCACCATTGAGCATGATCTAGACACTTAAAATAGTTAAAAATTAAGTTTTATATATTTTTGATATTCTATTCTAATCCATCAAGTGGGCAAAATAATGATGTCACGCCCCGGGGGTTTGTTTTAGCGGAAACGGTTCGTTTTTTTTTTTTTTTTTTTTTTTTTCAAAAGAGACTTCTCTTCCCCGGCGCGTGCCCAGATCCGCCGCACATACAGGATCTCTCTGCAAACGGACAGAGTCCCCCCTGTATGTGCACGGCGTAGCGTTTAGTACATCTCCCAAACATTCACCACCATTCAATCACAACGGTTACTAACATACAACTAGCATTCAAGTTTGTTAAAGCGCGTGGCCGATCAATTTTGAAAAGGATAAATCCACAGATTTAAAAGAGCGCCCACCCGGCGCTTATGTTTTGAAAACGAGTTTCACAATCAGCATAAATCGACAAGGTTTTGAAAACGGTGCCCACACGACACCCAAGTTTTGAAATCCATTTCGCAATCCATAAATCCATAGGGTTTTGAAAACGGTGCCCACACAACACTTAGATTTTAAAAACGGTTTTCGCAATCTTTTCTTTGGTTTAGTTTTCTTTTTTTTTTTTTTTTTTTCAAATGGCCAACAGAAATAGAAGGAATAGTAATGCATAAAAGGATAACTAAATGCAACCCATACCGACATCCACGTCGACCCCACGAGGGTATCGAGAACCTCACACATAACTACAAAGTAAATGAAGTGTAAAGATGAAAGAAACAATACGATCCAGGGATTCCCAGCAACCCAGAAGCTCCTGCCCCGTCCTCACCGTCGCCTACCCCTCCCCCCGTCTGGACCCTGTCACAAAGTGGGAAGTCAGTGACGAATAATAGTAGAGCAGGAAAATATAGTAAAACAAACCGTGGAGCCAACCGGAGCAACCACCCTCTCAAGAGGGAAACGATAACCTGTACACCTGTGTCCTGCTATACCCGACCACGTCGGACAACTAAACCGACGGCCGTACCGTACCTGCAAAACCCGACCACGTCGGGCAACTAAACCGACGGGTCGCATCGCTCGCACCTCGGCGCCTCAACCCCACAACTAATAAGGGGCCCCACTACGTCACCTCGTGGGTATACACGGGTCATAGACCACTTTTCCGGAAAAGCGCACCCTTTGCGGTGGCCAAACCGCGGGTGCGCGTGCTGCAGCCTCGAGCCAAGTAACCATGATGTATGAACAAGAGCAAGATAGTAGCATGTGTAATCAAATTACCCTACTAACAAGTATAATCGAAGTAAAGCGGTAACATGTAACGACTAGAGTGAGGCGGTAACATGCAACATCTAAAGAAACGATAACCGGTAGCATTTAAAGTGAAACGATAATATGTAATATTTAAAGTAAACGGTCCTCGGGGATCGACGCTAAACACCCCACTCAACCCACGTACGCACTTGCTTGTCCCCGTCCAACATGATAGAACTAAATACTAGAACTTTCAAAATCAAACCCACACTGTTTTAATCCAAGCACGAGATCCATATAAAGTTTAGAACATCCCCTCTTTTTCTATATTTTCTTTTTCTCTTTGTTTTAAACGTTGGCACCGTCAAACAGGTAATGTCTATCACCCTTCGATCTTTAACCCAAGTACGCACAAAATTGACCCCACCCAACTTAATAGAATTAAATGCAGAGACTTAAAACAACAACCCACCTCAGCACGAAGAGAGGGACGTGCGGAAATTCCGACAAAAATATCCTCGCCGCGCGCCCGAACAGCTGCAACAAAAGTTTATTCGTTAAGAATATCGTCGCGGTTTAAAACACTCAAAAACGGGGCGAAACGGGCTAAAAACGGAGCTCCTGGGCCCTTTTTCTGAAAACGGGTGCACGGGTCCAGGCGTGGACCGGGTCCACGACGGCGGGCAACAGAGGCGCGGGCCGGGAGCACGCGGCGCGGTGGACCAATACCGTCTTGGGCCGGGCCGCGCACGGCTAGGGGGCGCGCGCCGGGTCCACGAGGGTCGCTTAGTGGCAGTGCGGACCGGGTGCACGCCCAGGGCGTGCACCGCGCGGCCTGGCGCACGGCCCTGTGCGCCGGGTCTGCGCCCCCGGGCCGCGATGGCGTGCGCCGGGTGCACGACGGCCCGGTGGACCGCGCGGCCTGGCGCACAGCCCCGTGCGCCCGGTCTGCGCCCCCGGGCCTCGATGGCGTGCGCCGGGTGCACGTTGGCTTGTGTGGACCGCGGCCAGAGATCCCCTCCGTGAACAGTGATTTCGGCTCCGGTTGCGACCCCGCGTTCGCGGCGGCTCCGGCGATGACCCCGTGAACACGGTGACGGCAGCGGCGGCCTCCCGTTTGGTCCCCAATATCGCCCCGCACGCGACACGAGACGAAGGAAAAACCCACCCCGACAATTCAAGGGATTTCCCTCCCCTTGCTCGAAACAAGAAACGACACAAGAACGAAACAAGAAAACGAAAGCACGGCTCACCTTGTTTCCGTCGGCACCGGGCGAAGGAGAGGGATCGTCCTTTTCGCGTTCGTCGGATCTTGCGGGGAGGCGATCAATCTCCTCCTTCTCCTCGTCAAGCTTCCGGCTCTCGCGTCGCCTCGATACGGGTGGGGGAAAGGCTAGGGGTTTTTCACGCGTACGAAGGGGAAAAGAAAGGAGTGGGGAAAACCCTAATCCCCCCCCTCCCCCCCCAACCCTTATTTAATAGACGACTTGGCGTAATTGGGTCTGAACCCAATCAAATGTAAATTAAGTTTAGATTAAATTAAATTACCAATTTAAATAGATTACATTTAATTACCAATTTAAATAGATTAAATTAAATTACCCCGGGTCTGGTTTACCCCTAATAAGACGTGCTGAACACCCGAGCTGCTACAAACTTCAGAAAATTATTCCGGGAGATTCCGGGGTCGGAAATCAGATCCGATTGCGCCGCCGGTCTTCGTTTCGCGGGCTTTATTCTCGAAAAAATACCCGCGAGCCTCGACGGCCTGCCCAAAAACAACGAAGAAAGAATCGCACCCCAGACCCCTTAGCCGAAACGCGGTTCGAAATAAATTCACAGGTACGACCAGAAGGGAAAATAAACCCGCGGTTATTACACCACTCACCTCTAAAAACGAGTTTCGTCCTCGAAACTCAAGCCCGGGTGGGAGTGGAAAGGTCGGGGTAGCACTCCCTCATCTCGGATTCCAGTTCCCAAGTTGCTTCCCGCTCCTCATGGTCGTTCCGTAGTACCTTCACGTAGGGGATAGCTCGGTTTCGCAGTGATTTAGTTTCCCTTGCCAGGATTCTCACCGGGGTTTCTTCGAAGCTTAGGTCCTTCTTAAGTTCGAGTGCGGAGGCATCCAGAACGTGTGATGGGTCGGGAAGATACTTCCGAAGCATCGAGACGTGGAACACGTCGTGAACTCGGTCGAGGTTTGATAGCAAAAACTGCATTTTTCCTCTTTTTCACGCTTTTCGAGATCTTCCGGTTGTCGGATCGAGAAACGGACTTCGCCACGACGTCCGGCTCGACGAATCCTATCAGGTAGCGATTTTTGTTCGTCGACTAAAAAATCCTGCTAAATCGCAAATCCATAAAATACTGCGATTTCTACAGTTCAGCACGCTTTTCGAGGTTCCAGGGTCGTCAAACGGAAATTCTATCAGTGCCATTGCGCTCAGAATGTCAAAATTAGCTAGAAACGTCTACTCATACTGCTAGGTTTGGATTTTGGACAGTGGAATGGCCAACGACCGATCGAGAGGGGACCCAAATCAGGGGTTACTATTCACTTAAGTCGTGGGTCCCACTAGTTCTCTTGCTGATTTCCGGACGATCCGACCGTCGGATCAGCAAACGGTCTACACCATTTCCACTCGATTCGACGAGACGGTCGCACTGGCTACCTCAGATTTCCGAGATCAGACTCGGATCGGAAAGGCGGAATTTGTGCTTCGGCAACTGTGCCAACCGTACACCGGTACACCTCACTAAGGTTAATTTTTTGTTTCCTCGCACACATTCGCACCTGAAAAACACTCTTTACACTAACACAATTTTTCCGAGTATTACATCACTCACACCTTAAAAGAAGTTTCGTCCTCGAAACTTAAACACCCCGGGAAACCACTAAAAGGGAAAAGGGCCCCAAGCATGCCCGCCTTGCGCTCTCAAAAGGCTTCGCGTCCCCCTCGTGGTGCCCAAACTCACCCCTTTTGAGTTTGGCCTACGCCTTCTGGTCCCTGCAAGTCTGCAAGGTCACTCGTAAACGCTCCTCGCCCGTACGCGAGTTGATCCAAGAAGAGTCTGAACATTCCGTTCATCATGTCCATGAAGACTGCGGGGGCGTCCGTAAGCCCGAACGGCATGACCGTGGACTCGTAGCGGCCATACCGGGTCCGGGGAGTGGTCTTGGGAATGTCTTCATTTCGAGCTCGGAGTTGGTGGTAACCCGATAGCTGGTCAATCTTCGGAAGGACCGTCGCTCCCCGTAACTGATTCCAACAGGTCGTCGACTCTGGGCAGGGGGGTGTTTATTCTTCACCGTAACTGGTTTATCCCTCTGCAATCGATGCAGAGTCTTAGGCTCCCGTCTTACTTTCGTGCCCGTGGGACGGTCGGGCGTCTGACGGTGCCTTCAGTCCATCCCTGGGGGCCCGTAGCTGGTACGAGGTGGTAGGGTGCATGTAAGAAAACAACTTACCGCCCGAAGCCTATTTCGGTTGGGTCCGAAGAGGACATCTAATAAGGATTTCGGAGGTAAGGAGAAAAAGAACCGTGGGTAACGCCAAGCAATCTCTCATGGTGTTCGCCCCCCCCCCCCCCAATTGAGTATGGGAACCGAAACGGTCAACGAGACGAAAGGTAGGGCTAAAGGTAGGAGGGCTCGCAAGGGTCAGGTAGGGGCGGGTTGCTCCGGCCCAAAGGGTGCTCCTATCTAGACAAGAGAAGGAAAAACAAAAACAATAAGACGAGTACCTGTCATTCCCTATTTTGGGACGATGCGTCGTCCGTCGGGGCGGCCGGGGGAGTCCGCCCACAACCCTTGGGCCAGCGTCGCACCGCGTGTTGAGGTGGGGGTTTGCTGTCTAAGGAGTCCGCGGATTGCTGGTCGTCGGGCGAGTCCTTTGTCTGCACGGGGGCCGCAGCGCTCTCTGTTCCTCTCTGTGGTGCTGGCGCGGCGGCGGAGGCAGGGGTTGGCCCCTGGGGGCAGGAGAGGTAAGTGTGATCTGGCAAGCCGCACCGGTTACAGTAGTGGTACCTCCAAGTGCATTCCGTCACTGGGTGCGCGCCCTTGCAGATAACGCAGGGTCCTGGTTGCACGTGCGCGCTTCCCTTAAGCCCTCGCTCGTCCTCCGGTGCTTGCTTCGGGCGTGGATTTGGTCGGCTCTCTGGATCGGTGCCCCCCTGAGGGGTGGGGGCAGCAGTTCCCTTAGGCTCAACATGTCGCGGCGCCTGGGGTCTATTGACAGCCGGCTTCAGAGGGCACTCATAACGCGTGTGGCCCGGCCTGCCACATCGGAAGCAGTGTCCGTCCCGCCACGGGCAACTCGTTATGAGGTGTGCGTTGCCGCATATGACGCACGGCTTCGGTGGCCTAGGTCTCTCCTTCGTCGTCTGCCCGAGGTTCTGCCCGGCTCTCGGGCGTTTGCTCGCCCGGCCCCTCCGATGGGGGTCCCTGGCCGGCTCGGAGTAAGAGAATTCCTGCCGGGCGCGCTCTACGTCGGTGTGCACGGCCAAGTTAGTAGCCTCCTGGAAGGTGGGAGGGCCCGTCGGTAACATCCCGGGAGGGGCAACGCCTCTGCTGCCGCCCCGGAATCGATCGACGCCCTCGAGTTCCTGTATCAGCATGCTCAGGCGCTCCGCGAGAGTCAGCAGTTGCCCAGCCACGTCGCGCAGCTGGTTGCGGAGCAGGCGATTGGCTTCGTTGGCGATGTCCATTTCTGTCGTCGGTTGCTCGCTGAGTCGGCCCTCTATCTGTACACACACAAAGAAAGTCAGCTTTAGCCTTTGTTAATAAGTAACGGGACCACGAACCACCTAGCGACAGAAAGGACTCGGACTCTCTCTCCCCCCCCCCCCCTTTCGATCGCTCGCGTTCTATACTCCCATGCCCTACCCATTTCATTCATCTGTAGCACAAGTGAGGTATTTACATGGATGTCGGCGCTAACTGTTGTGATTGAAAGGAGTTCATTTCTCTGATACCATCTTAATCTGTCACGCCCCGGGGGTTTGTTTTAGCGGAAACGGTTCGTTTTTTTTTTTTTTTTTTTTTTTTCAAAAGAGACTTCTCTTCCACGGCGCGTGCCCAGATCCGCCGCACATACAGGATCTCTCTGCAAACGGACAGAGTCCCCCCTGTATGTGCACGGCGTAGCGTTTAGTACATCTCCCAAACATTCACCACCATTCAATCACAACGGTTACTAACATACAACTAGCATTCAAGTTTGTTAAAGCGCGTGGCCGATCAATTTTGAAAAGGATAAATCCACAGATTTAAAAGAGCGCCCACCCGGCGCTTATGTTTTGAAAACGAGTTTCACAATCAGCATAAATCCACAAGGTTTTGAAAACGGTGCTCACACGACACCCAAGTTTTGAAATCCATTTCGCAATCCATAAATCTACAGGGTTTTGAAAACGGTGCCCACACGACACTTAGATTTTAAAAACGGTTTTCGCAATCTTTTCTTTGGTTTAGTTTTCTTTTTTTTTTTTTTTTTTCAAATGGCCAACAGAAATAGAAGGAATAGTAATGCATAAAAGGATAACTAAATGCAACCCATACCGACATCCACGTCGACCCCACGAGGGTATCGAGAACCTCACACATAACTACAAAGTAAATGAAGTGTAAAGATGAAAGAAACAATACGATCCAGGGATTCCCAGCAACCCAGAAGCTCCTGCCCCGTCCTCACCGTCGCCTACCCCTCCCCCCGTCTGGACCCTGTCACAAAGTGGGAAGTCAGTGACGAATAATAGTAGAGCAGGAAAATATAGTAAAACAAACCGTGGAGCCAACCGGAGCAACCACCCTCTCAAGAGGGAAACGATAACCTGTACACCTGTGTCCTGCTATACCCGACCACGTCGGACAACTAAACCGACGGCCGTACCGTACCTGCAAAACCCGACCACGTCGGGCAACTAAACCGACGGGTCGCATCGCTCGCACCTCGGCGCCTCAACCCCACAACTAATAAGGGGCCCCACTACGTCACCTCGTGGGTATACACGGGTCATAGACCACTTTTCCGGAAAAGCGCACCCTTTGCGGTGGCCAAACCGCGGGTGCGCGTGCTGCAGCCTCGAGCCAAGTAACCATGATGTATGAACAAGAGCAAGATAGTAGCATGTGTAATCAAAGTACCCTACTAACAAGTATAATCGAAGTAAAGCGGTAACATGTAACGACTAGAGTGAGGCGGTAACATGCAACATCTAAAGAAACGATAACCGGTAGCATGTAAAGTGAAACGATAATATGTAATATTTAAAGTAAACGGTCCTCGGGGATCGACGCTAAACACCCCACTCAACCCACGTACGCACTTGCTTGTCCCCGTCCAACATGATAGAACTAAATGCTAGAACTTTCAAAATCAAACCCACACTGTTTTAATCCAAGCACGAGATCCATATAAAGTTTAGAACATCCCCTCTTTTTCTATATTTTCTTTTTCTCTTTGTTTTAAACGTTGGCACCGTCAAACAGGTAATGTCTATCACCCTTCGATCTTTAACCCAAGTACGCACAAAATTGACCCCACCCAACTTAATAGAATTAAATGCAGAGACTTAAAACAACAACCCACCTCAGCACGAAGAGAGGGACGTGCAGAAATTCCGACAAAAATATCCTCGCCGCGCGCCCGAACAGCTGCAACAAAAGTTTATTCGTTAAGAATATCGTCGCGGTTTAAAACACTCAAAAACGGGGCGAAACGGGCTAAAAACGGAGCTCCTGGGCCCTTTTTCTGAAAACGGGTGCACGGGTCCAGGCGTGGACCGGGTCCACGACGGCGGGCGACAGAGGCGCGGGCCGGGAGCACGCGGCGCGGTGGACCAATACCGTCTTGGGCCGGGCCGCGCACGGCTAGGGGGCGCGCGCCGGGTCCACGAGGGCCGCTTAGTGGCAGTGCGGACCGGGTGCACGCCCAGGGCGTGCACCGCGCGGCCTGGCGCACGGCCCTGTGCGCCGGGTCTGCGCCCCCGGGCCGCGATGGCGTGCGCCGGGTGCACGACGGCCCGGTGGACCGCGCGGCCTGGCGCACAGCCCCGTGCGCCCGGTCTGCGCCCCCGGGCCTCGATGGCGTGCGCCGGGTGCACGTCGGCTTGTGTGGACCGCGGCCAGAGATCCCCTCCGTGAACAGTGATTTCGGCTCCGGTTGCGACCCCGCGTTCGCGGCGGCTCCGGCGATGACCCCGTGAACACGGTGACGGCGGCGGCGGCCTCCCGTTTAACCACGGCGACGGCGGCCTCCCGTTTGGTCCCCAATATCGCCCCGCACGCGACACGAGACGAAGGAAAAACCCACCCCGACAATTCAAGGGATTTCCCTCCCCTTGCTAGAAACAAGAAACGACACAAGAACGAAACAAGAAAACAAAAGCACGGCTCACCTTGTTTCCGTCGGCACCGGGCGAAGGAGAGGGATCGTCCTTTTCGCGTTCGTCGGATCTTGCGGGGAGGCGATCATTCTCCTCCTTCTCCTCGTCAAGCTTCCGGCTCTCGCGTCGCCTCGATACGGGTGGGGGAAAGGCTAGGGGTTTTTCACGCGTACGAAGGGGAAAAGAAAGGAGCGGGGAAAACCCTAATCCCCCCCCCAACCCTTATTTAATAGACGACTTGGCGTAATTGGGTCTGAACCCAATCAAATGTAAATTAAGTTTAGATTAAATTAAATTACCAATTTAAATAGATTACATTAAATTACCAATTTAAATAGATTAAATTAAATTACCCCGGGTCTGGTTTACCCCTAATAAGACGTGTTGAACACCCGAGCTGCTACAAACTTCAGAAAATTATTCCGGGAGATTCCGGGGTCGGAAATCAGATCCGATTGCGCCGCCGGTCTTCGTTTCGCGGGCTTTATTCTCGAAAAAATACCCGCGAGCCTCGACGGCCTGCCCAAAAACAACGAAGAAAGAATCGCACCCCAGACCCCTTAGCCGAAACGCGGTTCGAAATAAATTCACAGGTACGACCAGAAGGGAAAATAAACCCGCGGTTATTACAAATGAACAGTTAAGAATAAATATTCTTCAAATAGTGATGATAGGAGTCGTGTAATCAAGATCGAAAGTATAGATCTAGTTTTAAAAAGTTTAAAAACTTTTTAACAAAAATTCAATTAATTTAGATCTCTTTACAGTACTGTTAAACAAGCAAAAGAGTTATATCTGCCAATAAAATTATAAAGTTTGTAACCTTTTGATCATAAGGTCAATTATGTCGAAAATATTTGAAATTTAATTTCTAGACACTTCTAATAGTCTAGATCATGTTCAACGATGCTGATCGTCGATTTGAAAGCTCCATCATCGAAAACAAATTGGTGGCAACCGAGCCGATTAGCTACTGATAGCATTTCAGCTCAACTCTCTCTCTCTCTCTCTCTCTCTCTCTCTATATATATATATATATATATATATATATATATATATATATGGGTCTGACTATTATACTTTTATGAGTAAAATCCTATCGTACTCATAAGTTTTCGGCTCTTGGATGAAGAAATGTGCTGTTAGGATTATAGTGGTCCCCTATGATTTATACTATTTCACAAACAACCTAATAAACTCTAGGGTGTCCACTATCATCCTAGCCACACATCTCTTAAAAGTTATGAGTATAAAGAGGTTTATACTCATAAGAGTATAGTAGCCCTACGCTATATAGTAGCCCTACGCATAGTAGTCGAACTATATATATATATATATATATATATATATATATATATATATATATATATATATATATATATATATAGTCCGACTACTATGCTATCGATAGAACGAAACACTTTGTGCTACCCAAGTTTTTCACCATTTGGATTAACCCTTTTGATCATTTCCAATTCTTAAATCATACTATTTAACCAACCATCCACTAAACTCTAGGGACCCACTATCATCCTAACCACAGATATCTTAATCCAAAAATTAAAAACCTAATAGCACTAATGACTTGGCGCTATCGATACATAGTAGTCGTTATATATATATATATATATATATATATATATATATACTCTTATGAGTATAAACTCTTTGTACTCATAATTTTTTCACCCTTGGATGAAGGAATATACGGTTAGAATGATAGTAGTTGTGAGGACCCGAATCCCCACTTAAAAGCTTATTGATGGATTAGTGGCTTCTGGGAGTGTTTGTGCGCATGTCGGGCCTCGGAAATGGATTCCTGGTGTTAATGGGAGCAAGATTGCTTAACAGGAGGCCCATATTGGGTGATTGAGGTTTTTGCGCGCGTATTAGAACCAAGGAATTGACCCGGTACGAAAAATAGATCAAGTTTACTTTTTCAGAAAATTTTGAGAAATTTTAGAAGTGGAATTGAGCCAAACGGAGATCGGATTTGGATTCAGCGCGCTAAAACGGTCGAAATGGACTATTTACTTGTATTTTTCGGTGCCCAGATGCGAAAACACGGATTTCGAGGTTCGGCGGCGGCGGCAGGCGGCGGGTAGCGGCGGAGCGCGGCGGCGCGGGCTCGGGCAGGCGGCGGAGCAGCCGCGGGCAGGCGCACGGGCGCGCGAGCAGGCGCGCGGTCCATGCGGCCGGCATGCACCATGGGGCAGGACACGTGGCATCTTGTGAGTGGCCGGTGCTGTAGGCGCGGTCCACGGACTTTGCGCGGGTGCACAGTGGACCAGGGGTGGACACGTGGCAGCTTTTGGTTGGCGGGTCCTGGTGCGCGCGGTCCACGCGACGGGCGGCGGCTGCCTCGGGATGCGTGCCTGACCCGGGGCTGTGGTCGGCGCGGTCGCGCACGTGGGCTCAGCGTGGCCGCTGCCGGGCGACGTGGGGGCGCCACGTGGTGCCCCGTGGTTGGCCGGGTGCAGCCGCGGACGCCTGGCTGTCGGGACACGCGGCGCCGCGCGGTTCGCGGGCGCGCGTGCGCTGGGCGCGAGGAGTGCGGCTGGGCCACGTGGCGGCCTGTGGTGAATTCGGGCGTGCACAGTAACGGGCCGGGCCCGTTACTGTAGCAGCCTGAATTGTTTCGGGCGCCCGGATGTTGGGCCCGAGAGCCCATTTGGCTCTTTTTATTGTTTGGGCCTATAAATAGGCACTTTGCTTAGGCTTTTTGCCCCTTTTTTCGAGCTCCCCTGCCCTTGGACCCTTCAGCAAAGTTGGAGATATTCGTGTTGCGCATCTTCTAGCAGAGGCCCGGAATTTTTGGAAGCTGCGGCATCGACGATTTCGGCATCGTAGCGCGGAGCGACGATCTTTCATCGGAGGCCCATTATCGCCGCATTTCGGTCTGAGAGGTCCATAGAGCTACTCTGACAGTAGTTTTGGACGATTTTTGTGGCGTTGGATTCACGAGAGGTACGCCTTCGTTTTCCGTGTTGATCACCTTGCTTGATTCTGAGTCTGTGGCATGGTTTTTGAGATATTTCTAAGCTACTGTTTGCTGGTGGTGTTTTTAAACAGCAGCCCCTTGCCGGAATTTTATCTCCGCACTCGAGCGTCGGATCGAGACGAGCCTGACACTTTTTGTATCTACTCGTCGCGAGGATTATTACCATATTTTTCTTGGATTTTTCTGAGGCTTTCCCGAAGGTATACTGTTTCCCCTTTTACTGTGCAGAGTATTACAGTTGTGTGATTGTGAGGTTTTGCGCACCCTCTGTTGTGGAATTTGTAACTCGGCCTACGGGGCTCGGAATTGGACGTGCAGATACCCGTTTCGAAGGTCTCGACGCGAGGATCGCAGCAGTATTTTTATTGGAATTTTTGGAGCATTGTTTGCAGGTGAAAAAGTGACATCTTTGTGGCTAAATTCAAATTGTAACTTTTTGGGTAAATTGTGGAATTAAAGTGTAACTGTTAGCCGTGTGTTTGTAACAGGAGGATTTGTTCAGTGTCTTTGGACCATCGGGGCTGTAGATTAGTAGAGATTGTTACTCCTGGTGTTTTCAGCTGTGGAACTTTGGACAGTTAGCGTTTTCAGGTGGGTGGCCCTGTCTCCAAGATTGATGGAATGTGCATTAAATCTGCTATAGTAGGACCATACATGATAGTGATATTCTTGTGTAGCATGCTAGAATGTGATAGCTGATAATTCTAGAGTTATTTGATGATCATGCGATCTTTTGTTTCCTACTATCTGTAAAATTATTGTTATCTTGGAACTTGACCTAGCACCCCCGTCATATGCTGCATGTGTAGCCAGACCAGTAGAAAACTCCAACTTGGGCTAGGTTTATTCTGCTTTAGACATCCACACTTCTTTTCTTTTCTGGACATAGTGTTACTCGCCCAGGTAGTGGGCTGAGTGGTCGGGATTCTTTTAGTGTGGGATGCATTTTACACTCGTGCTTGGGAGCAGAGTGGAGTCTGGTAGATGTAGTTGGTTGTTCATCTGTGGTGGGAGCCGTTTGGGTAGACGGCGGTCCCGAGATGTTTCAGTTTCTTGTTTTATTGTCGCCGCTGTGATAGTGGCAGCTGTATACCAGTGTCAGCAGGACCTTCAACCCAGAATCTTTTTGGACACACATATGATTTTAGTCAACCAAATATTTTCTTCCAAGCATCGTAGGGTCGCCTGAGTCTGTTCTTGTTTGATTGGACGAAGGCATTAGCTCTTCGAGGCTTGGATATAAAACTTGTTTTCAACTGTTTTCCTAAAAAGAACGAAAAATCATTAAATATGGATTTCTTCCAAATCAAATGGCTTTCAGTAAGAAATGTCACCTTTTTCCTATAAATTTAACCACCCGAGATGATTCGAGTGGTCTGGGTTCCAAGGGCTGCCTTTTTCTTTGGGACGAGAACAACGAGAGGCTATGCCTAAAGCCTGTTCTTGTTTGATTAGGGTTGTAGGTTCTAGTCTTTCGGGGTTCCCGGACCCTTTATTGTGTCTGCTGTGAGGACCCGAATCCCCACTTAAGGGTTTACTGATGGATTAGTGGCTTCGGGAAGTGTGTGTGTCTGTGTCGGGCCCAAGAATTGGATTTCTGGTGAAATTGGAGCTTCTTTGCTTATCAGAAAGTCCATATAGGGTGATTGAGGTTTTTGCGCGCTTATTGGAACCAAGGATTTGACCCGGCATGAAAAATGGATCAAGTTTACTTTTCTAGAAATTTTCGGAAAATTTTAGAAGTGGAATTTTGCCAAACGGACTTCGGATTTGGATTCAGCGCGCGAAAACGGTCAAGATGGACTATTTACTTGAATTTTTCGGAGCCCGGATGCGAAAACACGCATTTTCGAGGTGTGGGGTTACTGTTCCGGCTGCCGGAGAGGCGCCGGCGGCGGCGCCGGGCGGCGGTTGGCGGCGGCGGAGGCGCGCGGTCCACTGCGGAGGGCGTGCGCCGGGCGCGGGCCACGTGGCGCCTCCCGGTTGGCGGGCGCAGTGAGCGCGGTCCACAGACTTGGCGGGGTGCACGGTGGACCATGGGTTAGCCACGTGTCACCTTGTGGTTGGCTGGCCTTGGTGCGCGCGGTCCACGCAGCGGCAGGGGCAGGTGGCTGTACGGCGGTGGTTGGGGGCGACATTGGGGCACCACGTGGCGCCCCGCGATTGGCGGGTGCAGCCGGCCCACGCTGGCGTGTCGGCCACGCGTCCCTCCGCAATTCGCGGGCGCACGTGCTCCGGGCGCGGCGGGCGCGGGCCGGGACGCGTGGCGGGCCGTGGGCCTTCCGGGCCAGTACAGTAACAGGCCGGGCCCGTTACTGTAGCAGCCCAGTTTTTTTCGGGCGCCCGAATCCGGCGACACAGAGGTAATTTCCAGATTTGTTTCTTTGGGCCTTTATAAATGGAATCCGAGCCCGATTCTTCTGCCCTTTTCTCAACTTTCCCGAGCTCTCCAGCCCATGGCCCCTTTAGTAAAGTTGTAGATCTTCGTGTCGCGCATCTTCTGGCAGAGTCCCGGAATTTTTGGAAGCCGCGACGTCGACGTTTCCGGCATCGTAGCACGGAGCGACGATTTTCTGTTGGAGGCCCGTTATCGTCGCATTTCGGTCTGAGAGGTCCACAGAGCTACCCCGACTATATTTTTGGGCGATTTTTGTGGCGTCGGATTCACTAGAGGTACGTCTTCGACTTTCGTGTTGAGGGTTTCATCTAGATTTGGGTTTTTGGTACGGTTTTCGAGGCTTTACTGAGCCCCTATTTTGCTGGGAGATTTCTGGACAGCAAGGTCTTCGCGGATTTTTATCTCCGCAACTGGACATTGAAATTCAATGTTTCTAGACTCTATCGACATCTACACTTCGCGAGGATCGCCGTCATATTTTTACTGGAATTTTTGGAGGCTGTTTTATAGGTGAAAATTTCGCAGAAAGAAGACCGTTCATCGCAGATTTTTAAAATGTGGAATTTAGTGGAATTAACTGTAATTTATTGATGTATTTTGTACCCAGGATGCTTTGAACACTACTTTGGTACTGTTGGCTTGGTGATTGTACTGGTATATCTGTTTCTGGGCTTTTTTAGCTGTACGACCCTGGACAGTTGTGCACCTTCAGGTGGGTGGCCTTGTCTCCAAGACTTATGGAACGTTCATTAAATCTGCTATAGTAGAACCATGCATAATAGTAACACTCTTGTGTAGTATGCTAGAAAGTGATAGCTGATAATTCTAGTGTTACTTGATGATCATGAAATTCTCTTGCTTCCTATTATCTGTTAAATTAATATTATCTTGGAACTTGACCTAGCACCCCCGTCATATGCAGCATGTTCAGCCATACTTTAGAAAACTCCAACTTGGGCTATGTTTATTTTGCTTAGACATCCACACTACTTTTCTCCCTGGACATAGTGTTTTACTCGCCCGGGTAGCGGGCCGAGTGGTCGGGTCTCTTTAGTGTGGGATGCTTTCTACACTCGTGCTTGGGAGCAGAGTGGAGTATGGTAGAGGTAGTTGATCATACATCTGTGGCGGGAGCCGTTTAGGAGGACGGCGGTCCCGAGGTATTCCGTTTTCCTATTTTTATTTGTCGCCGCTGTGTTAGTGGCAGCGGTTTACTAGTGTTAGCAGAACCTTGAACCCAGAACTGTTTTTAGACACACATATGATTTTAGCCAACCAATTGTTACGGAATTTGAGTTGGCGTATTTCGTGAATGTGTTAAGTCTTGAAGATTGAAGATGAAGAAATTTTGGATCGTCTACCTCAATCTCAAGAAAGAAGAATTCAAAAGGATCAGGTACGTTTAACTAAAGAATTTTGATGATCCGAATACTTCTTATAGTGTAGAAACACCTGGAAGAGGTTTTAATTGCTTATTCATCAAAAACTGGACATGGGACATGTTCAGGATCCGGATCGTGGCTTTCAATCCGGATCCCGAAAGGTGTTTGTTCATACACTGGTTCAATCCGGATCGCAGCACTCTCTGATCCGGATCCCGAACACTAGTTTTACCTGTGTGCTTCTTCGATCCGGATCAGGAATTGCAATCCGGATCCCGAACATGATGTTCTGGTAAAACTGTATGAACGATCCGGATCGGTGACTACGATCCGGATCCCGAACAGGCAATTTTCTGGAAATCGTGGTTTGTGCTTCTGCAATCCGGATCGCCAAATCCAATCCGGATCGCCGTCGGTAAAACTTTCCAGAAAAGGCTGTTTTTGATCCGAATATTCTTCCTAGGGTTTCTAACCTATAAATAGCCCTTCCATTTCATTTCTAGGGCATCCGCAATAGATCGGCTTTAAGAAAAGATAGCCGAAAAGAAAAATCCACATATAGAGAAGAACGGAAATCATTAGATCTATTCTATGGTTCTTCATCTATATTGATTGATTTGATTCTAGGTTTTCCATACTCACATTTTGAGTAGAATCAAATCAATGAATACTTAGATGGTATTTCCGATCTATCTTTAATCTAAGTATTCGGCGGATCATCACCACCCAAACAAACAACGATTTACCCCAAAATCGGCGCGTGGACTCGCGTGGCCTTGTGGATTCAAGGTGCAACCGCTCTCGTGGATTCGGAGCGAGGTACGTTCGTGGATTCGAAGCGTGCCATTGGGTGAAGACCGTGGATTCGGTTGGACGTCGTGGACTCGACGTTGGACGCTGTGGATTCAGCGTTGGGCGCGGATCGTGGATTCGAGAAGCGTCGTGGAGCGAGCGGAGAAGATCTACTAGGAGCGTATGGTAAAAGGTTGAGTCGTCTGTGAGTACGTTATATCACCTTGTACGTGTGTTAATTCTAGTGGATTTCGCCGTGTTATCGGTCCCGTGGTTTTTTACTCCGGTTTGGAGTTTTTCCACGTAAAAATCTTGCGTGTTCTTTTATTTTTCCGCATTGGGTTTTATCGCGCAATGATTTTTTGAGTGTTTATTGTTTACACCTATTCACCCCCCTCTAGGTGTTTTTTCCCCTATTTAGATCCTTATTAACCTAAACCCAACAAGTGGTATCAGAGCGGGAATAGGGTTGTAAACAATGGTTGAAGGTGGAAACATCAATCGACCCCCTTTCTTTGATGGAACAAATTATGCGTACTGGAAAGTACGGATGAAAGCTTTTTAATTTCCATCGACGAAAGGGTGTGGCAATCAATTGAATTAGGATGGTCTAATCCAACTGAAATTTTAGATGATGTTCGCACCTTAAAACCTAGGTCGAAATGGACCAAGGAAGAGATAGACTTATCTTCTTACAATGGCAAAGGGATTAATGCTCTATTTAATGCTTTGTCACAAACTGAGTTCTCTCGCGTCTCGGCATGTGAGACTGCGAAAGAAATCTGGGATGTTCTTCAAGTTACGCATGAGGGAACTAACTTAGTGAAGATTCAGAAACTGCAAATGCTTACGAGCAAGTTTGACTCTATCTCTATGGCAGAGAATGAATCTTTCACTGACTATTACACACGATTGCAAGACATCGTGAACTCATGTGCTAACTTGGGAGAGAAGATTCCAGAATTTAAAGTTGTAAGAAAAATTCTAAGAACTCTTCCTGAACGATTTCGCCCGAAGGTCGCAGCCATTGAAACAATTAAACACCCGGACGAAATGCGTGTAGAAGAATTAGTAGGTGCTTTACAAACTTATGAAATGACTTTTCCTACTAACTATTCTTCTGGAAAGGCATCCTCTTCTAAGTCTTCAGGTTACGCATTGAAATCAACTAAAGAAGAAGACGCGGATTCATCCTCCTCGGACGACGACGAGAACCTTTCTATGGAGGACTTTGAGAAGCAGCTCGCTCTCTTGACAAGGAAGTTTCGCCGCAACTTTCGAAGGGGAAATTCAAGCAAAACTCCATCCTTCGGAAAGTCGAAGAAAGGCAAGGGTTCTTCAAGCACAAGTCAAGAAAGCAAGAGAACTTCTCAAAGGATAAGAAAAGTTCTGAGGGACAAGTTCAGTGTTTCAAATGTCGAGGCTACGGCCACATTGCAACGGAATGTCCCAACAAGAATCCGGCAAAGAAGAAAGCGATGCAAGTCGTTACTTGGGATGACAACTCCACGTCAAATGAGTCATCGTCAAGTGATGAAGAAGACAACGCGACAGCTTTCCACGCGTCCACTACATCTTCACCCTTCATGTGCTTAATGGCAAGTACATCCGACTCACTGTCCAACTCCACTGTTGAAAAGATTGCAACGGACGATGAATCAGATGATTCGGAAGGTGAAGATTTTGTTTTAGCCTACCATAAGCTTTTGAGGGATTCAAAGAAACTGGCTAAGCAAAACAAGGGGTTGAAAGAGAGATTGCAGGATCTTGAAGAAGAAGTAAAAAGGGTAACCTCTCTCTCAACCGATCTTGAAGTGGAAAGGGATAATCTGATTAAGACAAATGTTTCCCTTCAAGAGTCCAATGAGCAATTCGAGAAGAATTATATGGATATGGTGAACAAAGCGAATTACTTCTTGAAGCTCAACGGCGAGGCTCGACAGGAAAAATTGGAAATGACGGAGACCATACGCCAACTAAAGGATGACTTAAAGAGATTTTCTTCTGGAAGGAGTAAGTTGGACAGACTTCTTGGTCTTGGTCAAAGAAATAAGTTCGGCCTCGGATACACTCAAACTGGAGACATTCCAAGTTCGAGTGGTACAGTATTTGTGCCTCAGTCGGTATCTCCTCCTCCGACACCGGTGTTCACGACAAGCAACGACAACAACCTACTACATCCTCCTCGGAATCGACAAGAACCAAGGTATGTTTTCGTTGTGGCATTTCAGGGCACATAAGAAGAAATTGCAAGACGGAAGCCAAACGCACACCTCAAGCACATCTTGCAATGACTACCAAAAGGGCTATTCCTCGGAAAACAACTGCAATTCATTGAAGGAAAAGAGCCTTGGTAGTACACCGCTCAAGACGACATCATCAAGGAGCAGCAATTCTTCAAGCAAGACGCTCTCACCTAGGAAATCAACTTCACGACCATTACCGACGCACTTCAAAAAGGTTTGGGTGCGCAAAGGTGAAATCTTTCCCTGTCTTGCTACCAATGTTTCCTTGCATGCATATGATAGTTCGTCTTGGTACCTGGATAGCGGGTGTTCCCGTCATATGACCGGCGATAAAAACTGTTTTCAAACATTTGAGAAAAACTCCGGAGGACTTGTTGTTTTCGGAGATGGTCGGTCTTCCAAAATTGTTGGAAAGGGAACGGTAGCTATTCCAGATGGCCCGGTTCTAGATAATGTGTTATTTGTTCATGGCCTTAAGACTAACCTCATAAGCATAAGTCAACTGTGTGATAGTGGTTATTCAGTTAATTTTTCATCTGATAAATGCACTGTAACTGACATGAACCATGCTTTCTTTTTAAAGGGGGTTAGATCAGAAAACAATTGTTATGTAGTTCCTTCTAAGATTTCTGAAAAATGTAACCTAGCATCTTTGAAAAATGAAACACTTTGGCATGAAAGGCTAGGTCACATAAACTTTAAGGAACTTGCTAGAATTTCAAATAAAGATGTGGTCAAGGGGGTTCCGAAACTTTCTTTTGAACAAAACCTTGTGTGTGGCGGTTGCCAAAAGGGAAAACAGTCTAGGACTGCACACAAGAACTTGAACCACATAGGTACAAAACGGCCTTTGGAACTTTTGCATATGGACTTAATGGGGCCAACTCGTCAACCATCTCTGGGAGGTAAATGGTATATTTTCTTGTTGGTTGATGATTTTCTAGATATACTTGGGTAGCATTCTTAAAAGAAAAAGCTGATACCTTTGATTCTTTTCTCGAAATCTGCAATCGTATTATGATAGAAAAGAATGAAAGGATTACTCGAGTTAGGAGTGATAGAGGTGGGGAATTCATAAATTCCAAATTCATTGATTTTTGCACTTCTAATGGCATTAAACATGAATTCTCCGCACCTTACACACCTCAACAAAATGGTGTAGTCGAGCGCAAAAACAGGGTCGTACAGGAAATGGCACGTGTTATGCTTCACAGCCGGAACTTACCTTTTTATTTTTGGGCTGAAGCGGTGAACACTGCTGTTTATGTTATCAATCGCGTGTATTTGCGCCCGGGGACTTTGAATACACCATATGAACTTTGGTTTTGTAGAAAACCTAACATCAAATATTTTCGCATCTTTGGGAGTCGGTGTTTTATTTTACGTGATCGTGAGAATCTTGGAAAATTTGACTCTCGAAGTGACGAAGGGATTTTCTTAGGTTATTCTACAAACAGCAGAGCATATCGAGTTTTTAACTTAGAATCTAAGACGATCGTAGAATCGATAAATGTTAAGGTAGATGAAGCTTTTCACTTTGAATCTGAAAAATCTACCCTCGATATCTCTCTTGATGATGATACACCTGCTAATGCATCTTCTTCTAACAATTCTTTCGATAATAATGTTGATGCATCTAACGGTTCTTCAAGCTTATCTGATGTGCAGGAATCATCTCGTGTACCTCCGCCTACTCCTCTACCTCAAACGTTACGCATCTCCAAGGATCACCCTGAATCGAACATAATTGGAGATCCACAAGAAGGAGTTAGAACACGGAGACAATTGGTTTGCGGATTTGCATGCTATGTATCTCAAATCGAACCAAAGAATGTTGATGAAGCTCTCCAAGATGATTACTGGATTAAAGCAATGCAGGAAGAGCTCCATCAATTCGAGCGAAACAAAGTCTGGGAATTGACGAAGCCTCCGAAGCAACACAATGTGATAGGTACCAAATGGATCTTCAAGAACAAGAAAAACGAAGAAGGTACTATCATCAGGAACAAAGCAAGGTTAGTTGCTCAAGGCTATTCTCAAGTAGAAGGTATAGACTTTGATGAAACTTTCGCCCCTGTAGCTAGACTCGAGTCCATTCGTATATTGTTTGCGATCGCTTGTCATTTTAAAATCAAATTATTTCAAATGGACGTTAAGAGCGCCTTTTTAAATGGATTTTTAAATGAGGAAGTTTATGTAGCTCAACCGAAAGGTTTTGTGGATCATAAACTACCTAACCATGTTTTTCGTCTGAAAAAGGCTCTTTACGGTCTGAAACAAGCACCGCGAGCATGGTACGAAAGGTTGACAAAGCACCTTTTGGAAAAGGGCTACACTCGAGGGGGAGCTGACAGGACTCTCTTTGTGAAGCATTATCAAAACAATTTCATAGTTGCTCAAATCTATGTCGATGACATTGTTTTTGGAGCAACAAGAGATAATGATGCTTCTAAATTCGCGGAGACCATGGAAAGCGAATTTGAGATGTCCATGATGGGCGAATTGAATTATTTTCTTGGATTACAAGTTAAACAAAACGATGAAGGAATTCACTTGTGTCAATCCAAGTATGCACTGGAGTTGGTCAAAAAGTTTGATCTTGAAAATTCTAAGGATTTTCCGACTCCAATGGGAACTAGCCATAAGGGACTTGGAAGTGAATCACAAAGTGAGAATGTAGACGAGAAACTGTACCGCAGTATGATTGGAAGTCTACTATATCTCACGGCTAGTCGCCCGGATATATCCTTCAGTGTTGGGATTTGTGCGAGATATCAATCAGCACCGAAGGAGGTTCACCTGAAAGCGGTGAAACGGATCATCCGGTATATCAAAGGTACAATCAATTTCGGAATTTGGTATCCTATGGGAACGACTTTGGATATTGTTGGATACTCAGATGCCGATTGGGCTGGATCGGTGGATGACCGGAAAAGCACGAGTGGTGCATGCTTCTATCTTGGCCACTGCCTTGTTGCATGGCACAGTAAAAAGCAGAACTGCATAGCACTCTCGACTGCCGAAGCGGAGTACATTTCTGCAGGAAGTTGTTCAACCCAATTGATTTGGATGAAAAGCGTGTTGAGCGATTTCCGGATTTCAACATCTTCGGTAACCATTTTATGTGACAACACTAGTGCTATTAACATTTCTAAAAACCCTGTGTTGCACTCTAGAACAAAACATATTGAACTTAGATATCATTTTCTTAGAGAGCTAGTTGAATCAAACATTCTTCAACTGTCATATATTTCAACTGAGGATCAATTAGCTGATATCTTAACAAAACCTTTGGATCAAAAACGTTTTATTCACTTGCGTAAAGCAATTGGCATGCTTTCCTTGAAATAAACTCTTTTGAAACCTTTGCTTAGGTTAGGTTTTGTTTTTGTTTTTGTTTTGTTCTTTATCTATGTTTTGTACATAGGACATTAATTGAGCATAAATCATAATTGACTTTAATTGCATCCTTTTATGCATTTAGAAATTTATTATGCTTTTGATGTCATAATATTTCAATGTTGCAATGATCATTTACGTTAATTAAACCATCTTTTAAGTGATCAAAGTCAATTTCTCTCTCAATGATCTCTTGGTATAGTCATTATCATATTTGATTGCTTAGTCGAGTATGAATTCGAGATCAATGGTTTGGTTGAATACCTTATATATTAAATAATTGATAGCCAATTGAGGGGGAGTCAATGAAATGTAAAATGCTCAAAAGATGTGGAAAGAGTTACATCCCAATGAGGAGTGTGAAAACTACCACCACATGGAGAAAATGAAAGAAAAAGATACTCCATGAATGAAAAGCAAATTTTTGTTTGAAAATTGTTGATGAAATTCATATTGAAATACTTGACTCAGTCGTATTTCATGGTTGGTATAAGGTGGGATTTTTTTAAAGATGCTCAAAGAGCCACTCCTTCAACAGATTGTCTAGATATATTATCTAACTTATCTGGGATTTCAAACATCTATTGATCTTGGTATTTCATTTTCTTTACTGAAATTGATGATTTGATAAAGGCATTACACATAAGATCAGGATAGATGTAATTGAAGTTGTTCAACTTTAAGTGTTTTAACTTTCGTAAATTTTCGTTTCATTTTTGGATATTTTTGATAGATTTTGCATAATCTATTTCTTGTTGTATGAAACGATGTCATTTGTTTAAAGTTGACATGGTAAAGTGCTTACATACTTTTTCTGGATTTTATTGAATTTTTCTAAATTTTTCTGAAGAAAAAGTTGTAGCCGATCCGGATCGGGCAAGTGATCCGGATCCCGAACGCAGGATTTTTCCTGCGGGTAGCCGATCCGGATCACATTCTCGGCCGATCCGGATCACGGCTAGGGTTTTATATAGAAACATAGAGATTTTGATTTCTTTTACCCTAATCTCTGGTTTTCAAGCCTCTAGAGTTTCTCTCTCTAGATTTCTTGCTTCTTGGAGCTTCAAAACTCAAAGTTCTTCGGATTCAAGTAAGTTTTCATGATCAAAACTCGGTTTTTCACAGTTTTTATGGTTTTTCATCAAACGTGAGTTGAAAAATTGGAACTTTTTCGTTTGTGAATGGTTTTTGATCAAATTTCTTTTGAAATAAGAACTCTGGGTCAATTAGTTTTGCTTTTATGCTGGGATTTTACTTGATTAACGAGTTTTTAGGCTTCGATTTCTAAAAATTCGGTTTTAGGGCATAAAAGAGGAATTTTTGTAAATCATGGAATTGATCTATTTTTAAAATTCTTTTTGGAAAACTAATTTGATTCTTGGCTTCTCTACATGATTATGATTGTCTAGGTACAATGTTTTCAAATTTTTCAAAATTGACGATTTTTCATATGTTCTTGAGTTGGTTTCACAGGACACTTTCTTAAACTCAAAGCACTAGAATCAATGGCATTCTCCTGGTTGATTCTGTTACTGGTCACAATGGTGCCCGGGAGGTCATCTGTTAAAGAAGAACCAGGCGTCTCAACTCGAGACAAACCAAACGAAGCCAATGAAGACAGCTCAGATTACGATACAGAAGAATGGGACGAATTCTTCAAGGATGTTCAGCGAAAAATTGATGAAGAGGACAGGAAATTCACCAAAGGAAAGAGACTTATGAAATCTGCCTCCACGACCAGACAATATACAAGAAGAAGAAATGTTCAAAGAAGTACGAGTCAGCATAGTGGGCCTCTCACCAGAGCACGCTCACTTTCTGGAATTCTGCAAACTGAATCACCATGGACTGCAGGACCAGATGCACCATCTGCATCTAGACAGCGTCCATCTTACTCAAAGACACGGACAACTGAGACAGAGATTTTGGAATCGATTTGTCAGGAACAACACCGACTCTCTGCTACACAAGACAGAATATCGAAAGAGCTTCAGCAGATCTCTTCTGAACACAAGAAGATCAAGAAGAAGTACTCAAATTTTAAGAATTTGCTTAAAGGGATTTTGAGCAAGCTGAGCTGTACTAGTTCAGATTCTTCAGACTGAGCCGCACCTTCTGTTCACCTTGTCTACTTTAGTTCTTAGGTTTCAGGACGTTGTTTTTTTTTCTCTTCTTTTAGTTTAGTTTTCAGTTTGTGCATACTATTAGGACTTTATGTTTTCTTTACTCTCCTTACATATTGTAGCTCATGCTACGTTTTGGCTTTGTTTTGTGACAAAAAGGGGGAGAGAGTGAGAGAGTTAGAGAGAACTCTGAACAATGAATGATTGTGAATATCGATGATATCAAGGTAAGTATGAACCTCAACTCAACTTTGGTTTTTCTTTTGTGATTTGTGACATGCTTCTATACTAACTATTCGACTAACTATTTGGGCATGTAATATGACTAACAAGTTGATGTTGGACTAACATACTTTGACATTTGGTTTTCAACTGCTTAGAAGATATGTTGGTTTTTAACTATGATTCTTTCACATATCTGATTTTTTCAAATGTCATGATGAGAATAAACTCTATCTCTGTATTTGGTTTTGTATGTTTCAATTCTTGAGGTATCTAACGAATTTGTTTGTCAAGAATGTTTTCTGTGTGCAGAGATTACAGATGTCTAAGTCTAGAGTCTGTTCTAGGAGTTTATCTCATGTTTTTAATTTCTGGAACTCTTTTGTAAATTTTTGTTGTATGGTGATAGCAACAAAAATATCTTTTTGAATTTTCTTTGTGGATTTGTGTTTTGTCACGAAACCGCCAAAGGGGGAGATTGTTACGGAATTTGAGTTGGCGTATTTCGTGAATGTATTAAGTCTTGAAGATTGAAGATGAAGAAACTTTGGATCGTATACCTCAATCTCAAGAAAGAAGAATTCAAAAGGATCAGGTACGTTTAACTAAAGAATTTTGATGATCCGAATACTTCTTATAGTGTAGAAACACCTGGAAGAGGTTTTAATTGCTTATTCATCAAAAACTGGACATGGGACATGTTCAGGATCCGGATCGTGGCTTTCAATCCGGATCCCGAAAGGTGTTTGTTCATACACTGGTTCAATCCGGATCGCAGCACTCTCTGATCCGGATCCCGAACACTAGTTTTACCTGTGTGCTTCTTCGATCCGGATCAGGAATTGCAATCCGGATCCCGAACATGATGTTCTGGTAAAACTGTATGAACGATCCGGATCGGGACTACGATCCGGATCCCGAACAGGCAATTTTCTGGAAATCGTGGTTTGTGCTTCTGCAATCCGGATCGCCAAATCCAATCCGGATCGCCGTCGGTAAAACTTTCCAGAAAAGGCTGTTTTTGATCCGAATATTCTTCCTAGGGTTTCTAACCTATAAATAGCCCTTCCATTTCATTTCTAGGGCATCCGCAATAGATCGGCTGGTTAAGAAAAGATAGCCGAAAAGAAAAATCCACATATATAGAGAAGAACGGAAATCATTAGATCTATTCTATGGTTCTTCATCTATATTGATTGATTTGATTCTAGGTTTTCCATACTCACATTTTGAGTAGAATCAAATCAATGAATACTTAGATGGTATTTCCGATCTATCTTTAATCTAAGTATTCGGCGGATCATCACCACCCAAACAAACAACGATTTATCCCAAAATCGGCGCGTGGACTCGCGTGGCCTTGTGGATTCAAGGTGTTACCGCTCTCGTGGATTCGGAGCGAGGTGCGTTCGTGGATTCGAAGCGTGCCATTGGGTGAAGACCGTGGATTCGGTTGGACGTCGTGGACTCGACGTTGGACGCTGTGGATTCAGCGTTGGGCGCGGATCGTGGATTCGAGAAGCGTCGTGGAGCGAGCGGAGAAGATCTACTAGGAGCGTATGGTAAGAGGTTGAGTCGTCAGTGAGTACGCTATATCACCTTGTACGTGTGTTAATTCTAGTGGATTTCGCCGTGTTATCGGTCCCGTGGTTTTTTACTCCGGTTTGGAGTTTTTCCACGTAAAAATCTTGTGTGTTCTTTTATTTTTCCGCATTGGGTTTTATCGCACAATGATTTTTTGAGTGTTTATTGTTTACACCTATTCACCCCCCTCTAGGTGTTTTTTCCCCTATTAGATCCTTATTAACCTAAACCCAACACCAATGTTTTCCTCCAAGCGTCGTAGGGTCGCCCGAGTCTGTTCTTGTTTGATTGGACAAGGGCTTTAGCTCTACGAGACTTGGGTATAAAAACTTGTTTTCAATGGTTTTCCTAAAGAGAACTAAAAATCATTAAATATGAATTTCTTTCAGATCAAATGGTTTTCCATAAGAAATGTCACCTTTTTCTATAAATATAACCACTTGAGATGATTCAAGTGGTCTGGGTTCTAAGGTCTGCCTTTTTCCTTTGGGACGAGAACAACGAGAGGCTATGCCTAGAGCCTGTTCTTGTTTGATAGGGTTGTACGTTCTAGTCTTTCGGGGTTCCCGGATCCTCTATTATCGCCTGTTGTGGGGTTTATCCCGTCAGTGAGTCTGCAGGTTGGGTTGATGTTCGGTGGTTGGGAGCCGTTGGAGTCGACGGTGATCCCGGGTCTTTGGGTGTCACGCCCCCGGGGGTTTTTGAGTCATTCAAAGCGAAAAATTGCGTGTCTATTTTTTTTTTCTCAATAAAGTAACATAAACCTCATCCCCGGAGCATGCCAGACCGCCACATACACAAATTCTCTCCGCCAACGGACGGAGTCTCCTTTGTATATGTACGGCGTCTCATTTACAATATGCGTTTCATTTACATCACAATCCATCAACCATCAACCATATAGTAGACTTACATCACCATTCAAAGCACATTAATCTAACTACTGTTTTAAAAGATCGGTGTCCACTCGACACCTTATTTTTCAAACCAGTCATTAAGGCGGCGTCAACGTTTGGAAAGGATAAAACCAGCGGTTGTAAGACCCGTGCCCACACGGCACTTCGTTTTGTGAAAGCATTTTCGAAATCCTTTGGTTTATCATGAAAACGTGCCGCGTATGAAAACATCACTAGAAATATCAAAAGGTCACAAAAGAACGTCTCATCCACAGTGCTAACTAATACATGTCCACAACTAAAGTAATCCACAAGCAAATTAACTACTTAAAGCATAACGGAAAATGAGATGGTAACCAAGTGTCCTGACTACGGTCCTCGCGACGCAGTCTCACCGCCATCCCGGCTAACGCCCCTAGTAGCACCTGTCACGGAGTGGGTAAAGTCAGTGACAAACAAAGTAGATGTCTAATAATAGCAAAGAAGGAAAACGAACCGAATACACCGAATACACCGAAACCTTTCGTTAAACCCTGTACATAATTAAGCTGGGCACCAACCCCAGATTTATCAATTAAGTTGGGCACCAATCCCAGATTTATCAATTAAGTTGGGCACCAACCCCAGAGTACCTGTCGGAGAGACTAAAGTCTCCCCTCGTGCGTAGTCACCTTTTTGATGCTTTTAACCTCTTCACGGGGCTAGTGCGGCCCCTATAGCTGCCGTGAAGAGGTCCTCACGGCTCCCACTCCTTTGTGAGGCACACGGGTCAAAAAGACCACTTTTCCGGAAAAGTACACCATGCGGTGGCCCTATCCGCCGGTGTACGTGCAGCATCCGAATACGGATTTGCCGAGATCGGCGTGTAGTGAGCACCGCGACCGCAGCCGCTTCAATTGTTAGATGAGATACAAAATTGCGAAAGGTTAAACTGTCCATCTACTTTGTTAGACCAATTAAGAACACTTTAATGATGAGAGATGCACTTACTGCACTCGTTGCACTTATAGCAACTGTACCCACCTTGTTGAAGAGAAATCGGAACACCTGAATCCTTCGCGCACCCCCGCTGCGCACCTGGACCTAAAGAAAGTCCGCAAGGATAACTATAGTCAACAACGTGTACTAACATCCAAAACGTAAAAGACCCAATTTACTCTTTTTGACGGAAAAGTCCAACACCGTCCGGTTCGCCGAAACCGGAACCCAAAACCGCTAACGGAAATCCAGTAAATCTCAACCCTCAACCGGTAGTCAACTCGGGAAATCAATGGTTAAACCAAGAAGACCCCTGGCGGCGAAAAGATGAGAAAAAGACCCGACGGCGCGCCCCCGACAATTTCGTCGAGGCGCGGAGCGTCGGCGAAATCGACACCCAACATAATAAAATAGTGACCAAGAGATCCCAAGTGGCCATGCCAAGAAAGCCACGGAAATAACGATCCCAACGGCGAAAACGGCGCTCAAAACGGTGGAAAAACGGGCAAAAACGGAGCAAATGAACTTCGGGCTGTCGGTTGGTGCACGGGGGCAACCGTGCACCGGGTACACGGCGTCAGGCGGCGGCGGCATGCGCCGGGTGAACGCAGGAGGCGTGCACCGCGCATCTCGGGCCGGGCCGGTGCACGACCCGAGCGTGCACCGGGCTCACGGCCCCGGGTCGCGGCGCCAGCACCGGGTGCACGCCAGGGCGTGCACCGCGCCTAGGTGGGCCGGGCCGGCGCACAGATTGGTGCGCCGGGTCTGCGCCCTCCGCGCCGCGGGGCGTGCACCGGGTGCACGCCCCGGCCCGTGGACCGCCGGCCGACTTCTTGAACAGTAAACCCTAATTTCTCCGTTTTCGCACCGTTTTCGCTCCCGTTTCGCGATTTCTTCTCCGTTTTCGCTCCCGTGCGAACCCGGCAAAGACCCCGCGACCATGGTAACGACGGCGGCGGCCTCCCGTTAAAAAAACGGCGGCGGCGGCCTCCCGTTACCCACTATTCCAACGAAACATCCCCAAAAATTCCCAAAAAAATACACGATAATTCTAATGACTAAACCAACGATCGACGAACAACCAAAACGTTGATCGGAGGTCCGATAACAAGAAACCGATTAAAAACCACCAATTAAAATCCGATAAAAATCCTCGATCACGCCCGGTCAAGAACGAGAATAAAACATGGATCAAAACCCGACGAAAATCCGCGATCGATGTTCCGATTAAAATCACCTTTCAAGGACACGAAAAACCCCCGATTAATTTAACAACCGCAACGATGTTCACTAACCTTAATTTATCGGAATTAAAGAACCGATCTTGTTTCCTTTCGGCGTTGGAGACCCGGATCCGCTCCCCGTAGACGATGGCGTCTCGTTCTCCGATCTCCGGCACGTGAATCGGGGGATCGAGTTTCTCCGCTTTCTCCTTCTTTCCTTCTTTTCTCCTCCGGTTAGGGTTTTTCTCTTTCTTTTCTAACTAGGGTTTCGTTTGGTTTTCGGTACGCACGAAAGAGGAGGGTTTGAGGAGGCGGTATTTTAAATTAGGGTTTTTCTTCCGATAACCGGGATTACTTATATAACCCCTATTATTTAATTATTTAATTAATTTCCTCTTTATTTTACACGTACGTAACAGGAAAAACCCACAAATATCCGATTTTTATTTCTCAAATAAATATCTGACATACGAGATAAAATCCCCACCTTTTAAATCCTGGTCACCGATTATTTAATCACCTTCATTAAATAATCATGGGAAATAAATTTTCAATTTTTATTTATCGTCACCGATTAATTAATTTCTTAATTAATTATCCCCTACGAGATAACCCACCTTATCTCCAACGGGTGCAAGATATTTTGCACGGATTCCGATGCATGACTAATCACCGCGTCTGTCACGCCCCGGAACCCGGGCTCGTCTACAGATCCGCCGTGCACACGGAATTTTTCGTGTACATTTGCATGCGAGATCATAGCCTTTGTCTCAATCACAGTGTCCCAATATAAGTCATCATATCTTTTGTGGGGTTATATTAAGTTTTAGGGGAGTTTGTCTCAGCGGTCCTTGTCCCAATGATTCTCATTAATTTGTCCCAATGATTCTCATTAATTGTCCTGTTAGTTGTCCTGTTAGTAGTCCTGTTAGTTGTCCCAATGGTTCTCATTAATTGTCCTGTTAGTTGTCCCAATGGTTCTCATTAATTGTCATATTTTAGGGGATTTCTAATAATCCCAGTGAGCTTGTCAAAAATGAGGTAAGCAACAACCGCCCACCTCGAACAGCTCAAACAACACCCCAGGTAGTCTCCTGGCTGTCCGCAGTCCTCAATTCCTACAAATCAACGCTCCCGGTATAAATATAAATCCCGAAAAGTACAGTATTTGCTGTTTTTCAGACAGCACGAGAAAAGAGGAATTTTTCACCTCTAAAATGAGCTCCTAAAATCCCAAAAAAATCACGGTTGCGTTCCTCGCGAAGAGTAGATCAAAATCGACTCTTTGAACGCCTCGATCTGATGCTCCTACGCCAAGATAAAAATCGGAGAAGTTGACGCTGTCCAGAAATTACCACAGCAAAAAGGGGGGTCAAAGAGGACTTGGGAATCGTGCCAAAAGTACAAAACGAAGCAAAATGATCAACACGGAAATCGAAGCCCTACCTCTTACGGTCGCGCTGCCGCAAAAATCGTCCAAAAATTCCACCTGGTTAGCCCGCAGTGAATTTTCGACGGAACTGCGACGGGAAATGGGCCTAAAAAGAAAATCGTCGCAGTGTGCCGTGTCGCAGATAACTCACTATCTGTAACTCCTAAAATTCTGAGATTTGGAGAAGAGAGAGAAGAGAGAGAGAGGAAGAAATTTTGTAGAGAACACTTTCCCTGATTCTCTCTCTACAGCACGCAAAACGAGGTGGGAATGAGAGGGGGGTGAGGGCTCTTATATAGTGGGCCAAAGGGAATATTCCCACACGGGATCGGATCCGAACAGGAAACACCGAAACGGGCCAACCGAAACGCGCCACGTGTCCACAAAACAGGGAACAGCCTGTGCAGGCCCAATGAAAATGTGCCACGTGGCCACGTGGTCCATGTGCTCGGTCCGCGCTCCGGGTCTTCCGGAGGATGTCGGCCAATAGGGAAGCGCCACGTGTCACACTCCCACGTGCCTTCTAGAAACCGGCCAGCCAATCAGGGGCTGCCACGTGGCAAGGGAAAATTTCGGTGCACCCGGTGCACGCCTGGCCCATGGACCGCGCACCCGAGCCCCCTGCCCGCGCCTGCCCGCGCCTGCCCGCGCTGCCCCCGCCTGCCCGCGCCGCTCTCCCCCGCGCTCCGCCGCTGCCCCGCCGCTGCGCCGCTGCCCGCCGCCGTGCGCCGCCGCCCGCCGCCGCTCGCCGGTCGCCGGACCAGTAATTCCGGCGGCCGGAGTTACTGTTCCGGCGTGAACAGTAACCTAGTGTCCAAAAATTAAAGTGAATATACCATTTTGACCGTTTTCGCGCGCTGAGTCCAAATCCGCCGTCCGTTTCGCCAAATTCTCATCCGAAATTCTGCCGAAAGCTTCCGGAAATTCCCGTTTCCTCCGACTTTCGCGCAGAGTCTATATTAAATATCCAATTTCGATTCTACAAGCTCTGTTTCACCGAATAAGCTCCACAGTCACTGTTTAATGTTGTACAGTTCCTGCGGGAGTCTGGATCATCACATCCTCCCCCACTAAAAAGAGTTTCGTCCTCGAAACGAGACTAAACAATAATACTCAGTCCGATGTCTCGAATAAGTAGGGGTGAGCATCCTTCATCTCCGACTCGAGCTCCCATGTAGTCTTGCGCTCGTCATGATTGCCCCGTTGGATTTTCACCTAAGGAATGGCCCGATACGCTCCAATACCTTAAAGGGTCCAATATATCGGGGGCTAAGTTTCCCACGAATGCCGAATCTCCTGATTCCTTTGGACGGCGAGACTTTCAGGAATACATGATCTCCAACTAGAAATTCCAAGTCTCGTCGCCGAACATCGGCAGAGCTCCTCTGCCGGCTTTGGGCGGTCTGAAGATACATCCGACTCGCTCGGATCTTCTCCTCTGCCTCTAGCAATACGTCTGGTCCCAAGGTCCGCCTCTCGCCCCCGTCACTCCAAAAAAAAGGGGTGACCGACACTTGCGTCCATACAACGCTTCAAACGAAGTCATCTGAATGCTCGCTTGAAAACTGTTGTTGTACGCGAGCTCAGCCGAGGGTAAGTGTCGAATCCACCCTCCGCCGAAATCCAAGATGTATGCTCTTAGCATACCCTCCAAGATCTGCATCATCCGCTCTGACTGCCCATCAGTCTGCGGAGGAAAAGCCGTACTAAACCTGAGTTGAGTCCCCCAGGCTCAAATCTCAGGTCTTTAACGGATACAAAATAGAGGCGGGCACTTAGATAACCGCACCACCTCATTTAAGTACAGCAGGACTAACCGCTCAAGTGACTAAGTAGTCTACACCAGCAAATGCATCCGCTCCTCCCAGGGCACCTGGTAATCCAATCCTCATGTCCACGGGCACAAATGCTCGATCCGAGTACCTCTGTACTCCTGAGGTTCCTAAAAATCCCCCAAATGATCACTTTATCTAATTCCCGGTAATCCCTTACAATGCCGAAGTGAACCTACTTCCTACATCTCAAAAAGCACCGGCGCCCCGTAGGCCCCAAACTATGCTAGCCAAAAACAGTTCCGCACCCAAAGCGAAACATCCGCCTCGCTAGCGAAGTCAAAACTTCAGAGGCAAAGAAAGCCCTGCGGCAACCCCGGCACACAGACCTCTCCTGGCCTGGCTCCCCAAAAGATCGTCCTCGCAGCACAATCAACCGCCGCGAAAAGGGATACTGAGCCAGCCAGTTTATCTATGTACCACGATCAAGTCCTGCAGCTGAGTCATGACCATCAGGTCCACTGGCATAATCCAGGACTCATCTGCACCGGTCAGGACCAACGACACACCTCCATGCGCTAAAAGATCGGGAATACGTACCTCCCGTGCATAAGGTGACCGTCCTACCCCTAACCCATACAATGAAGTAAATGTACTCCTAACGCATATCCAGCATGCTCAAGTGCAATACAATGCAAAATCTAATGCCAAAAAGCAAAATAATTAATAATACCTGCCACCACATGGTCGGCTGCTGCAAAGTCCTCCACCTGAGCGGCATAAACCCGACCGCTCTGAGCTGGTGGCGGGTGATCAGCAGGGTAAAAAGATGGGGATCCGCTCACTGGAGCATAAGGCCGTTGAGCTGACGACCGTTGCTGAGATACGAAGGGAGCCGAAACTGAAGAAGATGCTGCTGGGGTCGAAAAGGGGCATGAAGCTCGAACATGGCCTGACTGTCCACATTTATAACAACGACCCCACCTCTGATCACAGGTGTGTGACAAATGAGGTCCTCCACAGAATATACATCTGTCTCTATCGCGAAGCCGTGGCTGTCCCGACTGCTGCTGCTGATGTTGCGGGGGTCTCTGGGATCCACCAGGCCCTCGCTGCTCCGAACGTCCACGGCCCGTGAACTGAGGCGGTGGCGGTCGGGGCGGCCTCCAGGAACTGGCCTGACCCCCGTCGTGCTGTGCTGGCCGCTTTTTGTCAGAACTCTGAGCGACCAAGCCCCCACGTCTGGCAATGACGTGGTCTCCCCTTTCAACCCACTGTGCATGCTCTGCGGCCTCCTCCAAGGTCTGCAGTCGCTGAGCGTGCACCAAAGTATAGGTTTCTGGGCGCAGGCCCGACTCAAAGAGCTCCACCTGGTGCGGTCCGTCCCTGGCGACATAGGGTACGCAGTTGAGCAACCGCCTGAACTCCTGAAAGTAGTCCAATGCTGTCCGGTCGCCTTGCTGAAGATTCTTCAAATCATCTTCTAGCTTTTTCTTCACACTTGTGGAAAAGTACGTATCCAGAATCATCTTCTTAAACTCTGCCCAGGGTAGCTGTCGAGTGATCCGAAACTCCAGGGGCTCCACCCGACGCCACCATGCATCAGCATCCCCGTCTAAACAGTGTACAGCCATATGTACCCTGTACTTCTGGTCTATGAAGAAGTCCTGGAATAACTTCTCCATTGACGAAAGCCAAGTCCCAATCTCCCAAGGCTTAGTATCCCGCCCTGAAAACCTGGGCGGTCCCCGCTTACAGAACTGAGTAAGTTTGTCAGCAAACTCCTGCTCTTCTGCAGGAGTCAATGGCCGGATTGCTCCCTGAGCAACAGGGGATGCCGTGGTCACTGGTCCAACTGGGGGAGCCACAGCAGGGGAGGAAGGTACGGGAGAACTCTCAGGGGGTGCTACAACAGGCTGCGCCCTCTGCTCTAACATCTGTGTCAGTCGACCCATAGCCTCCTCCTGACGCCGAATAGCCTCTGACATCTGGGCTATCTGAGCCTGTAGTTCTTGCACCTCACTCTGCTAGCCCTGCTCGGACTCCTCCGGCTCGGGCTCAGAGGAAGAAGGCTGCGAACGCGTCAACATTCTACGTTGTGGAGGCATCCTACCACAAAAAACCACACTCAGTATCATCACCCCACACGACCCAATCCAGCGAAAGTTAAAGACATTCTCCTATTTCTGTGACTTTATGTTGTCTGCAGCCAACATAACAGTCTACCAGAAGTAGGCTATGTCGATCCCTCTTCCTTCATTGGAAGAGTCAAATAACCCAACCACCAACTTTCGCCTAAGAACAGCACGTCTCTCACGCCCTATCATCCTAGGGTCTGCCAAAAGTCTAGGGTTTCCTAAGTCCCAACTAACTTATCCCTAAGCTCTGATACCAACTTAATCTGTCACGCCCCGGAACCCGGGCTCGTCTACAGATCCGCCGTGCACACGGAATTTTCCGCGTACACGAAGCGCTGGTAACCTGCTCAGATATGATCTAACAATAAAAGAGCATAATACAGAGCTGAAATAGAAGAACCACATAGTATCTCAGACTGGGACTACAAATAAAACTGTAATAAGTACAATAATCTCCCAGCTCACCAAAATAGTACAACCAGCTGGCTAACGCCAGACCCCAAAATGAAAGGAGAATACCACAGTCTGAGTGGAGGGTACAATATCTGTCTAATAATTCTCAGCCTCACAGGAGATCTATCTATTCAGCGATCCCCTTACCTCGATCAGCTGCCGATGGCCTAGCAGCTCCCGCAGATGACTCTGCAAAATAAAGGAGAAGAAAGAAACAAAAATAACAATGGGGGTGAGAACTACCAGATAAACCAGTAGCCTCCCCTAGTGGGTAAAAACCTCAACTCTGACGCACCCACTAGGACTACTAGAGGCAAAAGGGAAAAAGTGTCACGCCCCGGGGTCGAAACTGCGACCCGGGCTTGCTAACAGATCCGCCATCTGTACGGAAGCTGCCGTACAGACGAAGCGCCTAACCTGCAGAAAGAACATCTACAGTACACAGATATCAGAGAGCTGAAAGAAAACTACTAAAAGCTGAAGATCAAACACTGTACAACTGAAAAATAATACAATATCCATCTCCCAAATACGATCGTATACAAAGTCCTCTGATACAAAACTCAAAAGGGAGGTATCTCCAATGAATATATCAGTGTACAAACTCTCGATACAAGAATATCCTCACTACAACAGTCTCTCAAACTGTAAAGGTAAAATACAACTCTATACCTCCCTACAAAGGTCTCTCAACAGAGTAAGAAGAAGTGACCATCAACCGAAGCTCTCCTCTGAAGGGGGGTACCGCTACACTCCAATGACGGGTAGGGAACTAGCTCGCGACTCCCTCGCCTCGGTCAGAAAGATCAGCAACAGGAACACAGGAACAGAAGAAGAAGTCCCTGGGGAAAAGACACCACGACGGGTGTGAGAACTACTTCCCACAGTAGTTCTCAGTGGGTGCCGTCAACAAGTCCAACGGTCTGCCCACCAAGTCTACCAGAGGTAAAAGATAACAGGCAAAGAAACAGAATAAGAAAAGCTGGATCTACTCTACAGCTATCATGCCTCTATCTAGACACTCAAAAGTGGAACAGAAGAAAGTAAATGAGACCACTCGCACCCAAGGTGCTCAATCGTCCCAATCGAACCGACTACCTCAAAGGTCCAGCCAAGCCCGCGCCTGTCGACTAGGAACGCTCCTGCCCACTACCACACATCCACATGAGGACGGGATTTACGTGGGGCGTCCTGTCCGACTAACTCATCCCTCGCGCAAAACTGCCTCAACAGGCCAACCATCGCATCCACAGCGGCATCTCAAGGGGCGCGGCCCCAACTGAGGAAAACGGCGCGGCATAGAGTAATCACGCATTGGCATATGCAGGCTAGTCCAAATCCACGCTCACTCACAGAACGGTAGGACTCAAGATCCCCAAAATCTCGCACAACAGTCGGAGCACTCTCGACGACTCAGCTGATCGGCTAACTCGAAACACGAGACACTAGCCTCTCCAACAGCTCGCAGCACAAAGCTTACTGGCTGGAGATACTCCACAGCCAGGAACGACCCACAACTCAGGGTAACAAAACAGGTCGGACAACACTCAACGACCTGGGACCACCGTCAACCCCAACGGTTCCCAACAAGACGGACCGGAAGATACTCGACGGCCCGGGACTGCCGTCTACTCAACGGCTCCCTCCTACGACAACGTAAAAGGAAACAAGACCTCTCGGGACTACCGTTTACCCAAACGGCTCCCCGCACAGATAAGCAACCCGCTACAACTACCAGACTCCACTCTGCTCCCAAGCAAGAGTGCAAAAGCATCCCACACTAAAAGTAAGTCCCGACCTCTCGGCCCACTACCCGGGCGAGAAACACTATGTCCAGGGATGAAAGAACAGTGTGGATGTCTAAGCATAAATAACCCTAGCCCAAGTGAGGGTTTTCTACTGGTCTGGTTACACATGCAACATATGACGGGGGTGCTAGGTCAAGTTCCAAGATAACTATATTAACAGATAATAAAAGGAATAACAATTCCTACAATCTAGCATGCTACACAATGAAATAAGCTATCATGCATAGTCCTACAACAGTAGAAATACTGTACATTCCATAAAACTTGGAGATAAGGCCACCCACCTCGATTTGCCACCAATTGCTCGTAGACACTTGCAATTGGCCTCCACGCGATCCGCACGCAAACGGGGCACGCCGTCGGAGTCCGCACGCAAAACGGAGCACGCCGCCGGAGTCCGCACGCAAAACGGAGCACGCCGCCGGAGTCCGCACCAGAAACGGAGTCTGCACATAAAACGGTGCACGGTGTCAGGATCCGCACGCAAAACGGGATCCGCACGCAAAACGGTGCACAGTGCCGGAGTCCGCACGCAAAACGGTGCACGGTGCCAGGATCCGCCCGCAAAACGGGATCCGCACGCAAAACGGTGCACAGTGCCGGAGTCCGCACGCAAAACGGTGCACGGTGCCAGGATCCGCCCGCAAAACGGGGTCCGCACGCAAAACGGTGCACAGTGCCGGAGTCCGCACGCAAAACGGTGCACGGTGCCAGGATCCGCCGCAAAACGGGGTCCGCACGCAAAACGGTGCACAGTGCCGGAGTCCGCACGCAAAACGGTGCACGGTGCCAGGATCCACACGCAAAACGGGGTCCGCACGCAAAACGGTGCACAGTGCCGGAGTCCGCACGCAAAACGGTGCACGGTGCCAGGATCCGCCCGTAAAACGGGGTCCGCACGCGAAACGGTGCACAGTTGGTCTAAAACAGTCTAAAAGAATGCTCCATAAACTGTACAAAAATACAGTAAAACCAACACACGGGACTTACACGTTTGCGCCGCCGTCGCCGAAACGCTCCGCCGGGCGTCCTCGCACGCAAAACGGAGTTCACGACGCGCCGCCGCACCTCACGCCACCTCCCTCCTCACTCCCTCTCGCTCTCGGTGAAGAAGAAAAGGAAAGAAGGGAGAAAATGGCGCTCGGGAGAGAAAGAAGAAGAAGAAGAAAAGGGGGAGAAGGAGGATGGTCCACGGCGCCGGTCCACGGAGCCGGTGCACCGCGTGGACCAATGGGAGCTCCTCAACCGGCCGGGTCCACAGCCGGGCGCGTGCGCCGGGCTCACGCACGCGCCCGGGCGCCACGTGGCGCGCGGTAACGCGCCCGCCACACGGGCGCGTTACACCGCGCCCGCGCAGGCGCGGGACACGCGCGCGCCCACACGGGCGCGCGCACCCGCGCCTGCACGGCCGCCAACGGGGGCCCGCCACGTGGCGGCCCCCGCGTGACCTGCGCCGAGGGCGCGCCTGCCCTGTCGCGTCCGTACGCCCGCCTCGATCCGCGCGCCGCTAAAGCCTCGGGATCCGCACGCCGCCTCGAAAAACGTGCCGCGATGCCTCGAAAAACGCGCACGTCATCCGGGCTCCAAATCAAACAAGTAAATAGTCCATTCTTAGCGATTTCGCGCGCTGAATCCAAAAACGATGTCCGTTTCTCCAAATTCTCTCCCGAAAATTTGTCGATAGCCCACTCGATCCGGTTTTCCGCGCCGGGTCCATTTTTAAAGTCCGATTTGCCAAATTCCAACTCTAAAAATTCCCGAAGGCGACCGGAGAGGTAAACCTTTATCCGGACTTCACCCGGAGTCCAATTCTGACATCTGAATCGCGCGAAATCACTTCTAAACACCCGACGGGTCTTCCAATTTCCCACGGGGTCTCAAATTAAGTCCGAAGTCCACCACGTGTGTCCCAATTGCGCGCAAACACCAACGACACATCCCGCAGGCCTCCAGCGATGCAACTAAATCCCAAATTGCATCACCAATCCATTTCTTGGGCCCGACACGCGCACAAACACTCCCAACGGCCACTAAAAGCTGCCCAACAACCAGCAACTCCTACGCCGGGGATTCCGGGACCTCACATCCTCCCCCACTAAAAGAAAGTTTCGTCCTCGAAACTAGATCAAGCCCATCAGGAGTCAAGAATACCACGGTTAGGTATCAAACAATACGCCTCCAGCTCCCCAAACTCCACTCGCTCCACGTGATTACTCCGCAACAACAACAAGTACGGTATGACCCGTTGTGCAATTCTCTCATCTCTCGAGCCAGAATTTGCAACGGGCGTCCCTCGTACTCTACTAATCACGGATCTCAAAGGGCAAGTAAATCACGGGCGAGGAAAAACACATCACTACTGAGCTGAGACGTGGAAAACCAAAGGGCTCCCCAAAAAGGCTGGGGGAAACGGGAAAAACCCACTAAATCAACACGCACCAAACTACATCATGGTGCCAACCTCAACAAGGCGACCCGAAGCATACCCGCACATCCATCCAATAAGGAAGGGAAACCAAAAAAAATTGGGGTCTTCACTCGGTTACTTCCGATCCGAAATCACCCGAGTGGACTACAAAACTGCAGGCTACCCTCAAAAGGGATCCTCAAAAGGCACAATCTCGTGCCACAGTTGGTCGCTCAACAAGCTACCATAACCCCAACGGACCCTCGGGTCGAAGTCGATCCCTCAACTAAAAAGAACACCCTGACGGGAACAAACCGTCGGTGAACGGGACTGAAAACTGGCTCACAAGGCGATCATAAAGCTGATGCCCAACTCGCGGTCATAGTCCGAAACATCCACAAAACTCTCACCGTTGTGCACCTACAACGTGGCGTCACTGCCGTGCACCCACGGCGTGGCATCACTGCCGTACACCAACGGCGTGGCATCACCGCCGTGCACCAACGGCGTGGCCTCACTGCCGTGCACCAACGGCGTGGCATCACTGCCGTACACCAACGGCGTGGCATCACCGCCGTGCGCCAACGGCGTGGCATCATCACCGTGTATCAACGGTGTGGTATCACCACCGTGTATCAACGGTGTGGCATCACCACCGTGTCTCAACGGTGTGGCATCACTGCCGTACACCAACGGCGTGGCATCATCACCGTGTATCAACGGTGTGGCATCACCACCGTGTATCAACGGTGTGGCCTCACTGGCGTGCGCCAACGGCGTGGCATCACTACCGTACACCAACGGCGTGGCATCACCGCCGTGGACCAACGGCGTGGCATCATCACCGTGTATCAACGGTGTGGCCTCACTCAAGCATCAAGGCCTTAGATCCTCACAGTCCTATACCCTCGAAAGCTCCGGAGCTGTGGAAAGGCCAAAAGATCAATAGGCAAAAACCAGGGCCCCAACTGCACAGGGCAGGACCAACAACACTCATCTATGTGCAACACGTGATCAGGTATCTAACCTCACGAGCACAAGCTAAGGGTCCTATCTCCAGCCCATACAACAAAGCAAATGCCCTAGCACTCTCACAGCCATGTCGGAGAACCCTCAACGACTCAACTCACAACAACACCTCACTCATAGGCGAGAAGAACCGACTGACGCGGCAAAGATCCAAAAATCCCGAAGACCGGTGCCTATAACCCCAATCAACAAGAACAGACTCTAGGCTCAGTCTATCGAAGTTTTCTCTCCTTTACCGTTCAGGGATTCGGTCCCTCTTGTTTAAAGCGGGAAACTATGTCAACACGCCACTCACGGCTGGAGACGCTCCCGTAGTCCATCAGGACGAACTCGACGCCATCAAATCTCGGCGTCCAGTCAGATCATCTCAATCTCACTAAAATAACCACCTGGTAACTCGGCCTGAGGTGAAAATCGCCTCAACAGGCCAAACCTTCGCCACTCACTAGGCGGCATCGCCACTCATTGGGCGGCATCGCCCCTCACTGGGCGGCATCGCCTCTCACTGGGCGGCATCGCCCCTCATTGGGCGGCATCGCCTCTCATTGGGCGGCATCGCCTATCACTAAGCGGCATCGCCTCTCACGGGTGGCATCGCCACTCATTGGCGGCATCGCCCCTCACTGGGTGGCATCGCCACTCATTGGGCGGCATCGCCCCTCACTGGGCGGCATCGCCAATCACTAGGCGGCATCGCCTCTGGTAGCTCGGCCAGTGGAAAGTATCCTCCTGGTAATTCGGCCAGAAAAATTATCCATCTGGTAACTCGGCCAGTGATAATTATCCATCTGGTAACTCGGCCAGTGATAATTATCCATCTGGTAACTCGGTACGCCGCCTGATAATTATCCATCTGGTAACTCGGCCATTGATAATTATCCATCTGGTAACTCGGCCAGTGATAATTATCCATCTGGTAACTCGGCCAGTGATTTATCCCATCTGGTAACTCCGCCAGTGATATTATCCATCTGGTACTCGGCCATGTTGGGTTTAGGTTAATAAGGATCTAATAGGGGAAAAAACACCTAGAGGGGGGTGAATAGGTGTAAACAATAAACACTCAAAAAATCATTGTGCGATAAAACCCAATGCGGAAAAATAAAAGAACACGCAAGATTTTTACGTGGAAAAACTCCAAACCGGAGTAAAAAACCACGGGACCGATAACACGGCGAAATCCACTAGAATTAACACACGTACAAGGTGATATAACGTACTCACAGACGACTCAACCTTTTACCATACGCTCCTAGTAGATCTTCCCGCTCGCTCCACGACGCTTCTCGAATCCACGATCCGCGCCCAACGCTGAATCCACAGCGTCCAACGTCGAGTCCACGACGTCCAACCGAATCCACGGTCTTCACCCAATGGCACGCTTCGAATCCACGAACGCACCTCGCTCCGAATCCACGAGAGCGATAACACCTTGAATCCACAAGGCCACGCGAGTCCACGCGCCGATTTTGGGGTAAATCGTTGTTTGTTTGGGTGGTGATGATCCGCCGAATACTTAGATCAAGAGTAGATCGGAAATACCATCTAAGTATTCATTATTTGATTCTACTCAAAATGTGAGTATGAAAACCTAGAATCAAATAATCAATATAGATGAAGAAACATAGAATAGATCTATTGATTTCCTTTCTTCTCTATATGTGGATCTTTCCGTATAAAATGATATTTGAAAATGACGGCTCTATTTGGATGCCCTAGAAATGAAATAGGGCTATTTATAGGTTAGAAACCCTAGGAAGAATATTCGGATCAAAAACAAACTTTTCTGGAAAGTTTTACCGACGGCGATCCGGATTGGATTTGCCACGATCCGGATTGCAGAAGCACAGAATGCAGTTTCCAGAAAATCACCTGTTCGGGATCCGGATCATAATCCACGATCCGGATCGTTCATACATTTTCACAAAACATCCCATTCGGGATCCGGATTGTACAAGCTGTGATCCGGATTGCAGCAATGTATGAACGAACACCTTTCGGGATCCGGATTGAAAGCCACGATCCGGATCCTGAACATGTCCCATGTCCAGTTTTTGATGAATAAGCAATTAAAACCTCTTCCAGGTGTTTCTACACTATAAGAAGTATTCGGATCATCAAAATTCTTTAGTTAAACGTACCTGATCCTTTTGAATTCTTCTTTCTTGAGATTGAGGTATACGATCCAAAGTTTCTTCATCTTCAATCTTCAAGACTTAATACATTCACGAAATACGCCAACTCAAATTCCGTAACAATCTCCCCCTTTGGCGGTTTCGTGACAAAACACAAATCCACAAAGAAAATTCAAAAAGATATTTTTGTTGCTATCACCATACAACAAAAATTTACAAAAGAGTTCCAGAAATTAAAAACATGAGATAAACTCCTAAGACAGACTCTAGACTTAGACATCTGTAATCTCTGCACACAGAAAACATTCTTGACAAACAAAATCGTTAGATACCTCAAGAATTGAAACATACAAAACCAAGTACAGAGATAGAGTTTATCTCATCATGACATTTGAAAAATCAGATATGTGAAAGAAACATAGTTAAAACCAACATATCTTCTAAGCAGTTGAAAACCAAATGTCAAAGTATGTTAGTCCAACATCAACTTGTTAGTCATATTACATGCCCAAATAGTTAGTCGAATAGTTAGTATAGAAGCATGTCACAAATCACAAAAGAAAACCAAAGTTGAGTTGAGATTCATACTTACCTTGATATCATCGATATTCACAATCATTGTTCAAAGTTCATTCATTTGTTCATTGTTTTCTCTAACTCTCTCCCCCTTTTTGTCACAAAACAAAGCCAAAACGTAGCATGAGCTACAATATGTAAGGAGAGTAACAAAAAATAAGTTCTAAAAATATGCACAAACTGAGAACTAAACTAAAGAGTAAAGAAAAACAATGTCCTGAGAACTAAGAACCCAAACTAAGGTGAACAAAGGTGCTGCTCAGTCTGAAGAGTCTGAACTAGTACAGCTCAGCTTGCTCAAAATCCCTTTAAGCAAGTTCTTAAAATTTGAGTATTTTTTCTTGATCTTCTTGTGTTCAGAGGAGATTTGCTGAAGCTCTTTCGATATTCTTTCTTGTGTAGCAGAGAGTCTTTGTTGTTCCTGACGAATCGATTCCAATATCTCTGTCTCAGTTGTCCGTGTCTTTGAGTAAGATGGACGCTGTCTAGATGCAGATGGTGCATCAGGTCCTGCAGTCCATGGAGATTCAGTTTGCAGAATTCCAGAAAGTGAGCGTGCTCTGGTGAGAGGCCCACTATGCTGACTCGTACTTCTTTGAACATTTTTCTTCTTGTATATTGTTTGGTCGTGGAGGCAGATTTCATAAGTCTTTTCCCTTTGGTGAATTCCTTTCCTCTTCATCAATTTTTCGTTGAACATCCTTGAAGAATTCGTCCCATTCTTCCTATCGTAATCTGAGCTGTCTTCATTGGCTTCGTTTGGTTTGTCTCGAGTTGAGACGCCTGGTTCTTCTTTAACAGATGACTCCCGGCACCATTGTGACCAGTAACAGATCAACCAGGAGAATGCCATTGATTCTAGTGCTTTGAGTTTAAGAAAGTGTCCTGTGAAAACCAACTCAAGAACATATGAAAAATCGTCAATTTTGAAAAATTTGAAAACATTGTACCTAGACAATCATAATCATGTAGAGAAGCCAAGAATCAAATTAGTTTTCCAAAAAGAATTTTAAAAATAGATCAATTCCATGATTTACAAAAATTCCTCTTTTATGCCCTAAAACCGAATTTTTAGAAATCGAAGCCTAAAAACTCGTTAATCAAGTGAAATCCCAGCATAAAAGCAAAACTAATTGACCCAGAGTTCTTATTTCAAAAGAAATTTGATCAAAAACCATTCACAAACGAAAAAATTCCAACTTTTCAACTCACGTTTGATGAAAAAACATAAAAACTGTGAAAAACCGAGTTTTGATCATGAAAACTTACTTGAATCCGAAGAACTTTGAGTTTTGAAGCTCCAAGAAGCAAGAAATCTAGAGAGAGAAACTCTAGAAGCTTGAAAACCAGAAATTAGGGTAAAAGAAATCTCGAATCTCTTTGTTTCTATATAAAACCCTAGCCGTGATCCGGATCGGCCGAGAATGTGATCCGGATCGGCTACCCGCAGGAAAAATCCTGCGTTCGGGATCCGGATCACTTGCCCGATCCGGATCGGCTACACCTTTTTCTTCAGAAAAATTTAGAAAAATTCAATAAAATCCAGAAAAAGTATGTAAGCACTTTACCATGTCAACTTTAAACAAATGACATCGTTTCATACAACAAGAAATAGATTATGCAAAATCTATCAAAAATATCCAAAAATGAAACGAAAATTTACGAAAGTTAAAACACTTAAAGTTGAACAACTTCAATTACATCTATCCTGATCTTATGTGTAATGCCTTTATCAAATCATCAATTTCAGTAAAGAAAATGAAATACCAAGATCAATAGATGTTTGAAATCCCAGATAAGTTAGATAATATATCTAGACAATCTGTTGAAGGAGTGGCTCTTTGAGCATCTTTTATCAAAAATCCCACCTTATACCAACCATGAAATACGACTGAGTCAAGTATTTCAATATGATTTCATCAACAATTTTTCAAACAAAAATTTGCTTTTCATTCATGGAGTATCTTTTTCTTTCATTTTCTCCATGTGGTGGTAGTTTTCACACTCCTCATTGGGATGTAACTCTTTCCACATCTTTTGAGCATTTTACATTTCATTGACTCCCCCTCAATTGGCTATCAATTATTTAATATATAAGGTATTCAACCAAACCATTGATCTCGAATTCATACTCGACTAAGCAATCAAATATGATAATGACTATACCAAGAGATCATTGAGAGAGAAATTGACTTTGATCACTTAAAGATGGTTTAATTAACGTAAATGATCATTGCAACATTGAAATATTATGACATCAAAAGCATAATAAATTTCTAAATGCATAAAAGGATGCAATTAAAGTCAATTATGATTTATGCTCAATTAATGTGCTATGTACAGAACATAGATAAAGAACAAAACAAAAACAAAACAAAAACAAAACCTAATCTAAGCAAAGGTTTCAAAAGAGTTTATTTCAAGGAAAGCATGCCAATTGCTTTACGCAAGTGAATAAAACGTTTTTGATCCAAAGGTTTTGTTAAGATGTCAGCTAATTGATCCTCAGTTGAAATATATGACAGTTGAAGAATGTTTGATTCAACTAGCTCTCTAAGAAAATGATATCTAAGTTCAATATGTTTTGTTCTAGAGTGCAACACAGGGTTTTTAGAAATGTTAATAGCACTAGTGTTGTCACATAAAATGGTTACCGAAGATGTTGAAATCCGGAAATCGCTCAACACGCTTTTCATCCAAATCAATTGGGTTGAACAACTTCCTGCAGAAATGTACTCCGCTTCGGCAGTCGAGAGTGCTATGCAGTTCTGCTTTTTACTGTGCCATGCAACAAGGCAGTGGCCAAGATAGAAGCATGCACCACTCGTGCTTTTCCGGTCATCCACCGATCCAGCCCAATCGGCATCTGAGTATCCAACAATATCCAAAGTCGTTCCCATAGGATACCAAATTCCGAAATTGATTGTACCTTTGATATACCGGATGATCCGTTTCACCGCTTTCAGGTGAACCTCCTTCGGTGCTGATTGATATCTCGCACAAATCCCAACACTGAAGGATATATCCGGGCGACTAGCCGTGAGATATAGTAGACTTCCAATCATACTGCGGTACAGTTTCTCGTCTACATTCTCACTTTGTGATTCACTTCCAAGTCCCTTATGGCTAGTTCCCATTGGAGTCGGAAAATCCTTAGAATTTTCAAGATCAAACTTTTTGACCAACTCCAGTGCATACTTGGATTGACACAAGTGAATTCCTTCATCGTTTTGTTTAACTTGTAATCCAAGAAAATAATTCAATTCGCCCATCATGGACATCTCAAATTCGCTTTCCATGGTCTCCGCGAATTTAGAAGCATCATTATCTCTTGTTGCTCCAAAAACAATGTCATCGACATAGATTTGAGCAACTATGAAATTGTTTTGATAATGCTTCACAAAGAGAGTCCTGTCAGCTCCCCCTCGAGTGTAGCCCTTTTCCAAAAGGTGCTTTGTCAACCTTTCGTACCATGCTCGCGGTGCTTGTTTCAGACCGTAAAGAGCCTTTTTCAGACGAAAAACATGGTTAGGTAGTTTATGATCCACAAAACCTTTCGGTTGAGCTACATAAACTTCCTCATTTAAAAATCCATTTAAAAAGGCGCTCTTAACGTCCATTTGAAATAATTTGATTTTAAAATGACAAGCGATCGCAAACAATATACGAATGGACTCGAGTCTAGCTACAGGGGCGAAAGTTTCATCAAAGTCTATACCTTCTACTTGAGAATAGCCTTGAGCAACTAACCTTGCTTTGTTCCTGATGATAGTACCTTCTTCGTTTTTCTTGTTCTTGAAGATCCATTTGGTACCTATCACATTGTGTTGCTTCGGAGGCTTCGTCAATTCCCAGACTTTGTTTCGCTCGAATTGATGGAGCTCTTCCTGCATTGCTTTAATCCAGTAATCATCTTGGAGAGCTTCATCAACATTCCTTGGTTCGATTTGAGATACATAGCATGCAAATCCGCAAACCAATTGTCTCCGTGTTCTAACTCCTTCTTGTGGATCTCCAATTATGTTCGATTCAGGGTGATCCTTGGAGATGCGTAACGTTTGAGGTAGAGGAGTAGGCGGAGGTACACGAGATGATTCCTGCACATCAGATAAGCTTGAAGAACCGTTAGATGCATCAACATTATTATCGAAAGAATTGTTAGAAGAAGATGCATTAGCAGGTGTATCATCATCAAGAGAGATATCGAGGGTAGATTTTTCAGATTCAAAATGAAAAGCTTCATCTACCTTAACATTTATCGATTCTACGATCGTCTTAGATTCTAAGTTAAAAACTCGATATGCTCTGCTGTTTGTAGAATAACCTAAGAAAATCCCTTCGTCACTTCGAGAGTCAAATTTTCCAAGATTTTCGCGATCACGTAAAATAAAACACCGACTCCCAAAGATGCGAAAATATTTGATGTTAGGTTTTCTACAAAACCAAAGTTCATATGGTGTATTCAAAGTCCCCGGGCGCAAATACACTCGATTGATAACATAGACAGCAGTGTTCACCGCTTCAGCCCAAAAATATAAAGGTAAGTTCCGGCTATGAAGCATAACACGTGCCATCTCCTGTACGACCCTGTTTTTGCGCTCGACTACACCATTTTGTTGAGGTGTGTAAGGTGCAGAGAATTCATGTTTAATGCCGTTAGAAGTGCAAAAATCAATGAATTTGGAATTTATGAATTCCCCACCTCTATCACTCCTAACTCGAGTAATCCTTTCATTCTTTTCAATCATAATACGATTGCAGATTTCGAGAAAAGAATCAAAAGTATCAGCTTTTTCTTTTAGAAAGGCTACCCAAGTATATCTAGAAAAATCATCAACCAACAAGAAAATATACCATTTACCTCCCAGAGATGGTTGACGAGTTGGCCCCATTAAGTCCATATGCAAAAGTTCCAAAGGCCGTTTTGTACCTATGTGGTTCAAATTCTTGTGTGCAGTCCTAGACTGTTTTCCCTTTTGGCAACCGCCACACACAAGGTTTTGTTCAAAAGAAAGTTTCGGAACCCCCTTGACCACATCTTTATTTGAAATTCTAGCAAGTTCCTTAAAGTTTATGTGACCTAGCCTTTCATGCCAAAGTGTTTCATTTTTCAAAGATGCTAGGTTACATTTTTCAGAAATCTTAGAAGGAACTACATAACAATTGTTTTCTGATCTAACCCCCTTTAAAAAGAAAGCATGGTTCATGTCAGTTACAGTGCATTTATCAGATGAAAAATTAACTGAATAACCACTATCACACAGTTGACTTATGCTTATGAGGTTAGTCTTAAGGCCATGAACAAATAACACATTATCTAGAACCGGGCCATCTGGAATAGCTACCGTTCCCTTTCCAACAATTTTGGAAGACCGACCATCTCCGAAAACAACAAGTCCTCCGGAGTTTTTCTCAAATGTTTGAAAACAGTTTTTATCGCCGGTCATATGACGGGAACACCCGCTATCCAGGTACCAAGACGAACTATCATATGCATGCAAGGAAACATTGGTAGCAAGACAGGGAAAGATTTCACCTTTGCGCACCCAAACCTTTTTGGAGTGCGTCGGTAATGGTCGTGAAGTTGATTTCCTAGGTGAGAGCGTCTTGCTTGAAGAATTGCTGCTCCTTGATGATGTCGTCTTGAGCGGTGTACTACCAAGGCTCTTTTCCTTCAATTGATTGGAGTTGTTTTCGAGGAATAGCCCTTTTGGTAGTCATTGCAAGATGTGCTTGAGGTGTGCGTTTGGCTCCAGTCTTGCAATTTCTTCTTATGTGCCCTGAAATGCCACAACGAAAACATACCTTGGATCTTGTCGATTCCGAAGAAGATGTAGTAGGTTGTTGTCGTTGCTTGTCGTGAACACCGGTGTCGGAGGAGGAGATACCGACTGAGGCACAAATACTGTACCACTCGAACTTGGAATGTCTCCAGTTTGAGTGTATCCGAGGCCGAACTTATTTCTTTGACCGAGACCAAGAAGTCTGTCCAACTTACTCCTTCCAGAAGAAAATCTCTGTAAGTCATCCTTTAGTTGGCGTATGGTCTCCGTCATTTCCAATTTTTCCTGTCGAGCCTCGCCGTTGAGCTTCAAGAAGTAATTCGCTTTGTTCACCATATCTATATAACTCTTCTCGAAATGCTCATTGGACTCTTGAAGGGAAACATTTGTCTTAATCAGATTGTCCCTTTCCACTTCAAGATCGGTTGAGAGAGAGGTTACTCTTTTTACTTCATCTTCAAGATCCTGTAATCTCTCTTTCAACCCCTTGTTTTGTTTAGCCAGTTTCTTTGAATCCCTCAAAAGCTTATGGTAGGCTAAAACAAAATCTTCACCTTCCGAATTATCTGATTCATCGTCCGTTGCAATCTTTTCCACAGTGGAGTTGGACAGTGAGTCGGATGTACTTGCCATTAAGCACATGAAGGGAGAAGATGTAGTGGACGCGTGGAAAGCTGTCGCGTTGTCTTCTTCATCACTTGACGATGACTCATTTGACGTGGAGTTGTCATCCCAAGTAACGACTTGCATCGCCTTCTTCTTTGCCGGATTCTTGTTGGGACATTCCGTTGCTATGTGGCCGTAGCCTCGACATTTGAAACACTGAACTTGTCCCTCAGAACTTTTCTTATCCTTTGAGAAGTTCTCTTGGCTTCTTGACTTGTAACTTGAAGGACCCTTGCCTTTCTTCGACTTTCCGAAGGATGGAGTTTTGCTTGAATTTCCCCTTCGAAAGTTGCGGCGAAACTTCCTTGTCAAGAGAGCGAGCTGCTTCTCAAAGTCCTCCATAGAAAGGTTCTCGTCGTCGTCCGAGGAGGATGAATCCGCGTCTTCTTCTTTAGTTGATTTCAATGCGTAACCTGAAGACTTAGAAGAGGATGCCTTTCCAGAAGAATAGTTAGTAGGAAAAGTCATTTCATAAGTTTGTAAAGCACCTACTAATTCTTCTACACGCATTTCGTCCGGGTGTTTAATTGTTTCAATGGCTGCGACCTTCGGGCGAAATCGTTCAGGAAGAGTTCTTAGAATTTTTCTTACAACTTTAAATTCTGGAATCTTCTCTCCCAAGTTAGCACATGAGTTCACGATGTCTTGCAATCGTGTGTAATAGTCAGTGAAGGATTCATTCTCTGCCATAGAGATAGAGTCAAACTTGCTCGTGAGCATTTGCAGTTTCTGAATCTTCACTAAGTTAGTTCCCTCATGCGTAACTTGAAGAACATCCCAGATTTCTTTCGCAGTCTCACATGCCGAGACGCGAGAGAACTCAGTTTGTGACAAAGCATTAAATAGAGCATTAATCCCTTTGCCATTGTAAGAAGATAAGTCTATCTCTTCCTTGGTCCATTTCGACCTAGGTTTTAAGGTGCGAACATCATCTAAAATTTCAGTTGGATTAGACCATCCTAATTCAATTGATTGCCACACCCTTTCGTCGATGGAAATTAAGAAAGCTTTCATCCGTACTTTCCAGTACGCATAATTTGTTCCATCAAAGAAAGGGGGTCGATTGATGTTTCCACCTTCAACCATTGTTTACAACCCTATTCCCGCTCTGATACCACTTGTTGGGTTTAGGTTAATAAGGATCTAAATAGGGGAAAAAACACCTAGAGGGGGGTGAATAGGTGTAAACAATAAACACTCAAAAAATCATTGCGCGATAAAACCCAATGCGGAAAAATAAAAGAACACACAAGATTTTTACGTGGAAAAACTCCAAACCGGAGTAAAAAACCACGGGACCGATAACACGGCGAAATCCACTAGAATTAACACACGTACAAGGTGATATAACGTACTCACAGACGACTCAACCTTTTACCATACGCTCCTAGTAGATCTTCCCGCTCGCTCCACGACGCTTCTCGAATCCACGATCCGCGCCCAACGCTGAATCCACAGCGTCCAACGTCGAGTCCACGACGTCCAACCGAATCCACGGTCTTCACCCAATGGCACGCTTCGAATCCACGAACGCACCTCGCTCCGAATCCACGAGAGCGGTAACACCTTGAATCCACAAGGCCACGCGAGTCCACGCGCCGATTTTGGGGTAAATCGTTGTTTGTTTGGGTGGTGATGATCCGCCGAATACTTAGATCAAGAGTAGATCGGAAATACCATCTAAGTATTCATTAGTTTGATTCTACTCAAGATGTGAGTATGAAAACCTAGAATCAAACTAATCAATATAGATGAAGAAACATAGAATAGATCTATTGATTTCCTTTCTTCTCTATATGTGGATCTAAGGCCGTATAAAATGATATTTGAAAATGACGGCTCTATTTGGATGCCCCTAGAAAATGACCATAGGGTCTATTTATAGGTTAGAAACCCTAGGAAGAATATTCGGATCAAAAACAAACTTTTCTGGAAAGTTTTACCGACGGCGATCCGGATTGGATAAGCCACGATCCGGATCGCAGACGCACAGAATGCAGTTTCCAGAAAATCACCTGTTCGGGATCCGGATCATAATCCACGATCCGGATCGTTCATACATTTTCACAAAACATCCCATTCGGGATCCGGATTGTACAAGCTGTGATCCGGATTGCAGCAATGTATGAACGAACACCTTTCGGGATCCGGATTGAAAGTCCACGATCCGGATCCTGAACATGTCCCATGTCCAGTTTTTGATGAATAAGCAATTAAAACCTCTTCCAGGTGTTTCTACACTATAAGAAGTATTCGGATCATCAAAATTATTTAGTTAAACGTACCTGATCCTTTTGAATTCTTCTTTCTTGAGATTGAGGTATATGATCCAAAGTTTCTTCATCTTCAATCTTCAAGACTTAATACATTCACGAAATACGCCAACTCAAATTCCGTAACACCCCATTGGTGGTTGAAATTTCCATCTCTCGGCCGTAAATTAAACCGGCCGCCGCCATCTGACTCCGGGCTCCGGTAACTCACCAGGGAAAATATCTCCTGGTAACTGCCAGGTGCCCTCCAACTCAGCCAGGAAAAACTCCTGTAACTCAAGGGAAAATTCCTCCTGGTGCCAGGGAAAATATTTGGTAACTCAGCCGTATCCTCGGTAACTCGCCGCCTCCGGCCAGCCGGTGTCCTCCTGGTAACTCAGCCAGGCTCGTGGTGCCGTCACTTGGCTCACCCGCCCCACTCTAGGCGGAAGAACCGACTGACACGGCAAAGATCCGTCCGATAGACCGGTGCCTAGAAAATCAAACAAGAACAGACTCTTCAGCCTATCGAAGTTCTCGATCCTTTACCGTTCAGGGATTCGCCCTTCTCGGTTAAAGTGGGGAACTAACCACACAAACTCCTGGGTCTCGCACTGCTGATAGCTGTCTCCTGCGGGTACTCATCAGGTGCGGGGTGTGTCCTATAAACATGACGTCTCATATCGCAATGTGTAACAAACGTAGAACAACAACATGTAGTGAAAGTCTAAGTGTCAATTATAGCATTGTTGTTCGGCCGAACATTCGCTTGGTCGGCCAATGTCTCGTCCCGGGGAGAGGTAAAAACTCAATCAGGACTCTCGCTAAAAGTCACGACTCTCACGTAGTCTCCTAATATCCAACCACAACCTAGGGTTTCTAAGTCCAAACGACCTACAACCTAGAGATATCTAATCTGTCACGCCCCGGGGTCGAAACTGCGACCCGGGCTCGCCAACAGATCCGCCATCTGTACGGAAACTGCCGTACAGACGAAGCGTCTAACCTGCAGAAAGAACATCTACAGTAAACAGATATCAGAGAGCTGAAAGTAAACTACTAAAAACTGAAATCAAACACTGTACAACTGAAAATAATACCATATCCATCTCCCAAATACGATCGTAAACAAAGTCCTCTGATACAAAACTCAAAAGGGAGGTATCTCCAATAAATACATCAGTGTACAAACTCTCGATACAAGAATATCCTCACTACAACAGTCTCTCAAACTGTAAAGGTAAAATACAACTCTATACCTCTCTACAAAGGTCTCTCAACAGAGTAAAAGAAGTAAACTAATCAACTGAAGCTCTCCTCTGAAGGGGTACCGCTACACTCCAACGACGGGTAGGGAACTAGCTCGCGACTCCCTCGCCTCGGTCAGAAGGATCAGCAACAGGAGCACAGGAACAGAAGAAGAAGTCCCTGGGGAAAAGACACCACGACGGGTGTGAGAACTACTTCCCACAGTAGTTCTCAGTGGGTGCCGTCAACAAGTCCAACGGTCTGCCCACCAAGTCTACTAGAGGTAAAAGATAACAGGCAAAGAAACAGAATAAGAAAAGCTGGATCTACTCTACAGCTATCATGCCTCTATCTAGACACTCAAAAGTGGAACAGAAGAAAGTAAATGAGACCACTCGCACCCAAGGTGCTCAATCGTCCCAATCGAACTGACTACCTCAAAGGTCCAGTCAAGCCCGCGCCTGTCGACTAGGAACGCTCCTGCCCACTACCACACATCCACATGAGGACGGGATTTACGTGGGGCGTCCTGTCCGACTAACTCATCCCTCGCGCAAAACTGCCTCAACAGGCCAACCATCGCATCCACAGCGGCATCTCAAGGGGCGCGGCCCCAACTGAGGAAAACGGCGCGGCATAGAGTAATCACGCATTGGCATATGCAGGCTAGTCCAAATCCACGCTCACTCACAGAACGGTAGGACTCAAGATCCCCAAAAATCTCGCACAACAGTCGGAGCACTCTCGACGACTCAGCTGATCGGCTAACTCGAAACACGAGACACTAGCCTCTCCAACAGCTCGCAGCACAAAGCACACTGGCTGGAGATACTCCACAGCCAGGAACGACCCACAACTCAGGGTAACAAAACAGGTCGGACAACACTCAACGACCTGGGACCACCGTCAACCCCAACGGTTCCCAACAAGACGGACCGGAAGATACTCGACGGCCCGGGACTGCCGTCTACTCAACGGCTCCCTCCCATGACAGCACAACAGGAAACAAGACCTCTCGGGACTACCGTTTACTCAAACGGCTCCCCGCACAGATAAGCAACCCGCTACAACTACCAGACTCCACTCTGCTCCCAAGCAAGAGTGCAAAAGCATCCCACACTAAAAGCAAGTCCCGACCTCTCGGCCCACTACCCGGGCGAGAAAACACTATGTCCAGGGATGAAAAACAGTGTGGATGTCTAAGCATAAATAACCCTAGCCCAAGTGAGGGTTTTCTACTGGTCTGGTTACACATGCAACATATGACGGGGGTGCTAGGTCAAGTTCCAAGATAACTATATTAACAGATAATAAAAGGAATAACAATTCCTACAATCTAGCATGCTACACAATGAAATAAGCTATCATGCATAGTCCTACAACAGTAGAAATACTGTACAGTCCATAAAACTTGGAGATAAGGCCACCCACCTCGATTTGCCACCAATTGCTCGTAGACACTTGCAATTGGCCTCCACGCGATCCGCACGCAAACGGGGCACGCCGCCGGAGTCCGCACGCAAAACGGAGCACGCCGCCGGAGTCCGCACGCAAAACGGAGCACGCCGCCGGAGTCCGCACCAGAAACGGAGTCTGCACATAAAACGGTGCACGGTGTCAGGATCCGCACGCAAAACGGGTCCGCACGCAAAACGGTGCACAGTGCCGGAGTCCGCACGCAAAACGGTGCACGGTGCCAGGATCCGCCCGCAAAACGGGGTCCGCACGCAAAACGGTGCACAGTGCCGGAGTCCGCACGCAAAACGGTGCACGGTGCCAGGATCCGCCCGCAAAACGGGGTCCGCACGCAAAACGGTGCACAGTGCCGGAGTCCGCACGCAAAACGGTGCACGGTGCCAGGATCCGCCCGCAAAACGGGGTCCGCACGCAAAACGGTGCACAGTGCCGGAGTCCGCACGCAAAACGGTGCACGGTGCCAGGATCCGCACGCAAAACGGGGTCCGCACGCAAAACGGTGCACAGTGCCGGAGTCCGCACGCAAAACGGTGCACGGAAAAACGGGGTCCGCACGCAAAACGGTGCACAGTGGGGGTAATTACAGTCTAAAAGAACGCTCCAAAAACTGTACAAAAATACAGCAAAACCAACACACGGGACTTACACGTTTGCGCCGCCGTCGCCGAACCGCTCCGCCGGGCGTCCTCGCACGCAAAACGGAGTCCACGACGCGCCGCCGCACCTCACGCCACCTCCCTCCTCACTCCCTCTCGCTCTCGGTTGCAGAAGAAAGAAAGAAAGAAAGGGAATGGCGGTGCGGGGAGGAAGAAGAAGAAGAAGAAAAGAAGGGAGAAGGGCGGTCCACCAGGCCGGTCCACGGAGCCGGTCCACCACGTGGACCAATGGGAAGCCCCAACCGGCCGGTCCACGGCCTGGGCGCGTGCGCCGGGTCACGCACGCGCCCAGCGCGCCACGTGGCGCGATGCAACGCGCCCGCCACACGGGCGCGTTGCACCGCACCACGCGCAGGCGCGGGACACGCGCCCGTTACACGGGCGCGCGTGCCCCCCGCCCGCGCGGGCGCCAACGGGGGGCCGCCACGTGGCGGCCCCTGCGCATTCCGCGCCGCAGGCGCCTGCGCCCCGTCCCTTCGCACGCCGTCGCCGCGCCTTGACTCGCGCGCCGCGCGCCTCGGGATCCGTGCCACGCGCCGCCTCGAGATTCGTGCCGCATTGCCTCGAAAAACGCGCAATTTATCCGGGCTCCAAAACCAACAAATAAATAGTCCATTCTTAGCGATTTCGCGCGCTGAATCCAAAAACGATGTCCGTTTCTCCAAATTCTCACCCGAAAATTTGCCGAATGCCAACTCGATCCGATTTCCGCGCCGGGTCCATTTTTAAAGTCCGATTTGCCAAATTCCAACTCTAAAAATTCCCGAAGGCGACCGGAGAGGTAAACCTTTATCCGGACTTCACCCGGAGTCCAATTTTGACATCCGAATCGCGCGAAATCACTTCTAAACACCCGACGGGTCCTCCAATTTCCCACGGGGTCTCATTTTAAGCCCGAAGTCCACCACTTGTGTCCAAATTGCGCGCAACCACCAGCGACACATCACGCAGGCCTCCAGTGATGCAACTAAATCCCAAATTGCATCACAATCCATTTCTTGGGCCCGACACGCGCACAAACACTCCCAACGGCCACTAAAAGCTGCCCAACAACCAGCAACTCCTACGCAGGGGATTCCGGGACCTCACATCCTCCCCCACTAAAAGAAAGTTTCGTCCTCGAAACTAGATCAAGCCCATCCGGAGTCAAGAATACCACGGCTAGGTATCTAACAGTACGTCTCCAGCTCCCTAAACCCCACTCGCTCCTCGTGATTACACCGCAACAACAACAAGTACGGTATGACCCGTTGTGCAATTCTCTCATCTCTCGAGCCAGAATTTGCAACGGGCGTCCCTCGTACTCCAATAATCAGGATCTCAAAGGGGCAAGTAAATCACAGGCGAGGGAAAACACATCACTACTGAGCTGAGACGTGGAAAACCAAAGGGCTCCTCAAAAAGGCAGGGGGAAAACGGAAAAACCCACTAATTCAACACGCACCAAACTACATCATGGTGCCAACCTCAACAAGGCGACCCGAAGCATACCCGCACATCCATCCAATAAGGAAGGGAAACCAATAAGTTGGGGTCTTCACTCGGTTACTTCCGATCCGAAATCACCCGAGTGGACTACACAACTGCAGGCTAACCTCAAAGGGATCCTCAAGAGGCACAATCCCATGCCATAGTTGGTCGCTCAACAAGCTATCATAACCCCAACAGACCCGCGGGTCGAAGTCGAGCCCTCAACTACAAGAGAACACCCTGACGGAAACCAAACCGTCGGTGAACGGGACTGAAAACTGGCTCACAAGGCGATCATAAAGCTGATGCCCAACTCGCGGTCACAGTCCGAAACATCCACAAAACTCTCACCGTTGTGCACCTACAACGTGGCATCACTGCCGTGCACCCACGGCGTGGCATCACTGCCGTGCACCAACGGCGTGGCATCACTGCCGTGCACCAACGGCGTGGCATCACCACCGTGCACCAACGGTGTGGCATCATCGCCGTGCATCAACGGTGTGGCATCACTGCCGTGCACCAACGGCGTGGCATTACCGCCGTGCACCAACGGCGTGGCATCACTGCCGTGCACCAACGGCGTGGCATTACCGCCGTGCACCAACGGCGTGGCATCACTGCCGTGCACCAACGGCGTGGCATCACTGCCGTGCACCAACGGCGTGGCATCATCACCGTGCATCAACGGTGTGGCATCACTGCCGTGCACCAACGGCGTGGCATCACCGCCGTGCACCAACGGCGTGGCATCACTGCCGTGCACCAACGGCGTGGCATCACCGCCGTGCACCAACGGTGTGGCATCACTGCCGTGCACCAACGGCGTGGCATCACCCGTGCACCAACGGCGTGGCATTACCGCCGTGCACCAACGGCGTGGCATCACCACCGTGTATCAACGGTGTGGCATCACCACCGTGTATCAACGGTGTGGTATACTCAAGCATCAAGGTCTCAGATCTTCACAGTCCTATACCCAACACTACCTCGAAAACCCGGAGCTGAGGAAGGGCCAAAAGATCAACCGGCAAAAACCAGGGCCCCAACTGCACTGGGCAGGACCAATAACTCCCATCTATGTGCAACACGTGATCAGGTATCTGAACCTCACGAGCACAAGCTAAAGGTCCTATCTCTAGCCCATACATCAATGCAAATGCCCTAGCACTCTCACAGCTATGTCGGAGAACCCTCAACGACTCAACTCACAGCAACACCCCACTCATAGGCGAGAAGAACCGACTGACGCGGCAAAGATCCAAAAATCCCGAAAGACCGGTGCCTAGAACCCCAATCAAACAAGAACAGACTCTAGGCTCAGTCTATCGAAGTTTTCTCTCCTTTACCGTTCAGGGATTCGGTCCCTCTCGTTTAAAGCGGGAAACTATGTCAACACGCCACTCACGGCTGGAGACGCTCCCGGTAGTCCATCAGGACGAACTCGACGCCATCAAATCTCGGCGTCCAGTCAGATCATCTCAATCTCACTAAAATAACCACCTGGTAACTCGGCCGGAGGTGAAAATCGCCTCAACAGGCCAAACCTTCGCCACTCACTAGGCGGCATCGTCACTCATTGGGCGGCATCGCCACTCACTGGGCGGCATCGCCCCTCACTGGGCGGCATCGCCCTCACTGGGCGGCATCGCCTCTCACTGGGCGGCATTGCCAATCACTGGGCGGCATCGCCTCTCACTGGGCGGCATCGCCACTCACTGGGCGGCATCGCCCCTCACTGGCGGCATCGCCAATCACTGGGCGGCATCGCCTCTCACTGGGCGGCATCGCCACTCACTGGGCGGCATCGCCCCTCACTGGGCGGCATCGCCACTCACTGGGCGGCATCGCCTCTCACTGGGCGGCATCGCCCCTCACTGGGCGGCATCGCCAATCACTGGGCGGCATCGCCTCTCACTGGGCGGCATCGCCTCTCACTGGGCGGCATCGCCCCTCACTGGGCGGCATCGCCTCTCACTGGGCGGCATCGCCACTCACTGGGCGGCATCGCCAGTCACTGGGCGGCATCGCCTCTCACTGGGCGGCATCGCCACTCACTGGGCGGCATCGCCAATCACTGGGCGGCATCGCCTCTCACTGGGCGGCATCGCCACTCACTGGGCGGCATCGCCAGTCACTGGCGGCATCGCCTCTCCTGGGCGGCATCGCCACTCACTGGGCGGCATCGCCAATCACTAGGCGGCATCGCCTCTCACTGGGCGGCATCGCCACTCACTGGGCGGCATCGTCTCTGGTAACTCGGCCAGTGGAAAGTATCCTCCTGGTAACTCGGCCAGAAAAAAAATTATCCATCTGGTAACTCAGCCAGTGAAATTATCCATCTGGTAACTCAGCCAGGGAAAATATCCTCCTGGTAACTCAGCCAGGGAAAACGCCCTCCTGGTAACTCAGCCAGGGAAAACGCCCTCCTGGTAACTCAGCCAGGGAAAACGGCCTCCTGGTAACTCAGCCAGGAAAAATGCCCTCCTGGTAACTCAGCCAGGGAAAATATCCTCCTGGTACTCAGCCAGGGAAAATGTCCTCCTGGTAACTCAGCCAGGGAAAGTATCCTCCTGGTAACTCAGCCAGGGAAAATGTCCTCCTGGTAACTCAGCCAGGAAAAATATCCACACAGCTGGGATCGCCGTCACTTCAAACGGCTCCCACAACAACGCCCCACTCAAAGGCGAGAAGAACCGACTGACACGGCAAAGATCCGAAAATCCCGATAGACCGGTGCCTAGAACCCCAATCAAACAAGAACAGACTCTAGGCTCAGCCTATCGAAGTTCTCGATCCTTTACCGTTCAGGGATTCGGCCCTTCTCGGTTAAAGTGGGGAACTAGCACGACACACAAACCCCTGGGTCTCGCACTGCTCTGATAGCTCCGTCTCCCGCTGCTCGGGTACTCATCAGGTGCGGGGTGTGTCCTATCACAACCTGACGTCTCAGGGGTATCGCAATCCGCTGCACAATAACAAACGTCAGGACACAACAACCATACGACCCAATCCAGCGAAAGTCTAAGACATGTCATCCACTCCATAGCATTATGCTGTCGGCAGCCAACATACTCGCTTAGGAAAGTAAACATGTCAAACTCTCATCCCGTCTCTTGGGAGAGGTAAAAACTCAATCAGGACTCTCGCTAAAAGTCACGACTCTCACGTAGTCGTCCTAATATCCAACCACAAGCCTAGGGTTTCTAAGTCCACCACGACCTACAACCTAGGCTCTGATACCACTCTAATCTGTCACGCCCCGGGGTCGAAACTGCGACCCGGGCTCGCCAACAGATCCGCCATCTGTACGGAAACTGCCGTACAGACGAAGCGTCTAACCTGCAGAAAGAACATCTACAGTAAACAGATATCAGAGAGCTGAAAGTAGACTACTAAAAACTGAAGATCAAACACTGTACAACTGAAAATAAAACCATATCCATCTCCCAAATATGATCGTAAACAAAGTCCTCTGATACAAAACTCAAAAGGGAGGTATCTCCAATAAATACATCAGTGTACAAACTCTCGATACAAGAATATCCTCACTACAACAGTCTCTCAAACTGTAAAGGTAAAATACAACTCTATACCTCTCTACAAAGGTCTCTCAACAGAGTAACAGAAGTGAACTAATCAACTGAAGCTCTCCTCTGAAGGGGTACAGCTACACTCCAACGACGGGTAGGGAACTAGCTCGCGACTCCCTCGCCTCGGCCAGAAGGATCAGCAACAGGAGCACAGGAACGATAGAAGAAGCCCCTGGGGAAAAGACACCACGACGGGTGTGAGAACTACTTCCCACAGTAGTTCTCAGTGGGTGCCGTCAACAAGTCCAACGGTCTGCCCACCAAGTCTACTAGAGGTAAAAGATAACAGGCAAGGAAAACAGAATAAGAAAAGCTGGATCTACTCTACAGCTATCATGCCTCTATCTAGACACTCAAAAGTGGAACAGAAGAAAGTAAATGAGACCACTCGCACCCAAGGTGCTCAATCGTCCCAATCGAACTGACTACCTCAAAGGTCCAGCCAAGCCCGCGCCTGTCGACTAGGAACGCTCCTGCCCACTACCACACGTCCACATGAGGACGGGATTTACGTGGGGCGTCCTGTCCGACTAACTCATCCCTCGCGCAAAACTGCCTCAACAGGCCAACCATCGCATCCACAGCGGCATCTCAAGGGGCGCGGCCCCAACTGAGGAAAACGGCGCGGCATAGAGTAATCACGCAGTGGCATATGCAGGCTAGTCCAAATCCACGCTCACTCACAGAACGGTAGGACTCAAGATCCCCAAAAATCTCGCGTAACAGTCGGAGCACTCTCGACGACTCAGCTGATCGGCTAACTCGAAACACGAGACACTAGCCTCTCCTACAGCTCACAGCACAAAGCTTACTGGCTGGAGATACTCCACAGCCAGGAACGACCCACAACTCAGGGTAACAAAACAGGTCGGACAACACTCAACGACCTGGGACCACCGTCAACCCCAACGGTTCCCAACAAGACGGACCGGAAGACACTCGACGGCCCGGGACTGCCGTCTACTCAACGGCTCCCTCCCATGACAGCACAACAGGAAAACAAGACCTCTCGGGACTACCGTTTACTCAAACGGCTCCCCGCACAGATAAGCAACCCGCTACAGCTACCAGACTCCACTCTGCTCCCAAGCAAGAGTGCAAAAGCATCCCACACTAAAAGCAAGTCCCGACCTCTCGGCCCACTATCCGGGCGAGAAAACACTATGTCCAGGGATGTAAAAACAGTGTGGATGTCTAAGCATAAATAACCCTAGCCCAAGTGAGGGTTTTCTACTGGTCTGGTTACACATGCAGCATATGACGGGGGTGCTAGGTCAAGTTCCAAGATAACTATATTAACAGATAATAAAAGAAATATCAATTCCTACAATATAGCATGCTACACAATGAAATAAGCTATCATGCATAGTCCTACAACAGTAGAAATACTGTACAGTCCATAAAACTTGGAGATAAGGCCACCCACCTCGATTTGCCACCAATTGCTCGTAGACACTTGCAATTGGCCTCCACGCGATCCGCTGCGCAAACGGGGCACGCCGCCGGAGTCCGCACGCAAAACGGAGCACGCCGCCGGAGTCCGCACGCAAAACGGAGCACGCCGCCGGAGTCCGCACCAGAAACGGAGTCTGCACATAACGGTGCACGGTGTCAGGATCCGCACGCAAAACGGAGTCCGCACGCAAAACGGTGCACGGTGCCGGAGTCCGCACGCAAAACGGTGCACGGTGCCAGGATCCGCCCGCAAAACGGGGTCCGCACGCAAAACGGTGCACAGTGCCGGAGTCCGCACGCAAAACGGTGCACGGTGCCAGGATCCGCCCGCAAAACGGGGTCCGCACGCAAAACGGTGCACAGTGCCGGAGTCCGCACGCAAAACGGTGCACGGTGCCAGGATCCGCCCGCAAAACGGGGTCCGCACGCAAAACGGTGCACAGTGCCGGAGTCCGCACGCAAAACGGTGCACGGTGCCAGGATCCGCCCGCAAAACGGGGTCCGCACGCAAAACGGTGCACAGTGCCGGAGTCCGCACGCAAAACGGTGCACGGTGCCAGGATCCGCCCGCAAAACGGGTCCGCACGCAAAACGGTGCACAGTGCCGGAGTCCGCACGCAAAACGGTGCACGTGCCAGGATCCGCACGCAAAACGGGGTCCGCACGCAAAACGGTGCACAGTGGGGGTAATTACAGTCTAAAAGGACGCCCCAAAAACTGTACAAAAATACAGCAAAATCAACATACGGGACTTACACGTTTGCGCCGCCGTCGCCGAACCACTCCGCCGGGCGTCCTCGCACGCAAAACGGAGTCCACGACGCGCCGCCGCACCTCACGCCACCTCCCTCCTCACTCCCTCTCGCTCTCGGTTGCAGAAGAAAGAAAGAAAGAAAGGGAATGGCGGTGCGGGGAGGAAGAAGAAGAAGAAGAAAAGAAGAGGAGAAGGGCGGTCCACCAGGCCGGTCCACGGAGCCGGTCCACCACGTGGACCAATTGGGAAGCCCCAACCGGCCGGTCCACGGGCTGGGCGCGTGCGCCGGGTCCACGCACGCGCCCAGCGCGCCACGTGGCGCGATGCAACGCGCCCGCCACACGGGCGCGTTGCACCGCACCACGCGCAGGCGCGGGACACGCGCCCGTTACACGGGCGCGCGTGTCCCCCGCCCGCGCGGGCGCCAACGGGGGGCCGCCACGTGGCGGCCCCTGCGCATTCCGCGCTGCAGGCGCCTGCGCCCCGTCCCTTCCGCACGCCGCCTCGATCCGCGAGCCTTGACTCGCGCGCCGCGATCGCCTCGGGATCCGTGCCACGCGCCCGCCTCGAGATTCGCGCCGCATTGCCTCGAAAAACGTGCAATTTATCCGGGCTCCAAAACCAACAAATAAATAGTCCATTCTTAGCGATTTCGCGCGCTGAATCCAAAAACGATGTCCGTTTCTCCAAATTCTTACCCGAAAATTTGCCGAATGCCAACTCGATCCCCTTTCCGCGCCGGGTCCATTTTTAAAGTCCGATTTGCCAAATTTCAACTCTAAAAATTCCCGAAGGCGACCGGAGAGGTAAACCTTTATCCGGACTTCACCCGGAGTCCAATTCTGACATCCGAATCGCGCGAAATCACCTCTAAACACCCGACGGGTCTTCCAATTTCCCACGGGGTCACATTTTAAGCACGAAGTCCAACACTTGTGTCCAAATTGCGCGCAACCACCAGCGACACACACGCAGGCCTCCAGTGATGCAACTAAATCCCAAATTGCATCACAATCCATTCTTGGGTCCGACACGCGCACAAACACTCCCACGGCCACTAAAAGCTGCCCAACGACCAGCAACTCCTACGCGGGGATTCCGGGACCCACAGTTTAAAGAGCTAACTTTGCTCTGGGGTTTCGCGTTGACCCAAAAGTTGTGAGCACGGGTCCTTCTCGCCAACATGTGGACGCGCTGAAACTTACAACGGCGCTAATTTTGGACTCCGGTTTTGAGAACGGGTTAACAATAATCAATGAAATTAGATTGTGTGTAATTTAAGAGTTTATTTTGGATTCGATGTTAAATGTGACTTGTGGATGTCTTTAGACAGTTTCCCTCCATGTATTAAACAATTTATATACGTCCAAAGGCTCTCGTTGATCGTAATCTGATAAGCCTCGTAAATTCGGCAAATCGTCGATTTTACGATTTCGAGCGTCGAGGCGCGTTCCTATCTGGTTTTGGATCATTGGTTTGATGGCCCAAATCCTGACGACACTATTCTTTTGGTCTAGTTCTTGGTATTATGTTGGAAAACTCTGAAGTCCAAATAG
>JAQOTM010000211.1:48879-110135 GCA_029168755.2 Tillandsia fasciculata | reverse complement strand
CTGTAAACAATTCCTGCTCTTCCAATGAATAGAGTCACATGAATGGTAAGCCTCTGGAGCTTTTGAATATTTTACAAGATTAGTACCCTCATGATGTAATTTTGAGAATATCCCCAAAATTTCCTTTGCGGTTCACACGCAGAAATTGTAAACTCAGTCGAGGAAAGGAAAGAGAATATATAAAGCGTTCATACCTTTCCCATTGTAAGACGAGACGCTTTCGATTCTCTTTGAGAACATTAGAGCGAGGTTTGGTACTAGAATTCATACGTCATAACAGGATGCACCCAACCGTATTCAACGGTTGCCAAACAACGCTCATCATTGAGATGAGAAAAGCTATCATCCGTACTTTCCCCTAGCCATGAGTTGGTCCTATCAAAAGAGGAAGGTCTAAAAACTATACACTTCACCGACATGATAGATAACTATATAAAACCCGCTTGATACCAATTGTGGTATTTAAGGATCACAAGGATCTAAAATAGGTACTATCAAACACATAGAGGGGGGTTGATAGGGTGAATATTTTAAAACAAATCTCAGTGCAACAAATAAAAAACCAATGCGGAATATAAAAACAGCACACCGAGATTTACGTGGAAACTCCAATCCAGGAGAAAAACCACGGGACCAACACGCAATAACAATCCACTAAGAATGAAGAATAACAAGGTGATTACCGACTCCACGGACTGACCCCTCCTTCAACTTCTTCGGACCTTGCGCTCCACCGATTGCACGTCCACTGCACACGTTCGAATCCACGAACGCCACTCGAATCCACGAGCACACGTTTCGAATCCACGAAACGCCTTCAACACACCGAATCCACGATGCCACGTCGAATCCACGACGCAAACTCAGCCGATAAGAATATTGGCTTCGATGGTGATCCTTTGCTTAGATTATCATTGAAGAACCGTATGGAAGAAATCTCTAAGCAAAGATTAGATCAATTCGACAAAAGATAGTTCTTGAAAGAACCGTCGAATTGACCTAAAAGAGGCTATAAAGAAGAACGATAAAAACCTAGCCTCTAGGGTTGCTCTCAAGTGTTTTATATTCGATCGTACGTTTTGAGAAACCCTAAATGTCTATTTATAGTTTAAACCTTTGGAAAGAGATAAGAATCAAAAACTTACCTTATCTGGAATTTTTCAGGACGGCGATCCGGATCGGATTACTGCGATCCGGATCGTCGTAACGAGATTCAGACAATTCCAGAAAAAAAGGATCCGGATTGGAAAGCCCGATCCGGATCGTTCATGAATTTGATCCATGTTCGGGATCCGGATCGGATCGGAATTTGATCCGGATTGGAATTTTGATCCTTCGGGATCCGGATTGGATTGTCTGATCCGGATCCTGAACATGTCCCATGTCCAGTTTTTGATTTTTATGCAATTAAAAATTCATCCAAGTGTTTCTACACTATCAAAAGTATTCGGATCACCAAAATTATTTAGTTAAACATACCTGATCCTTTTGAATACTTTCTTCTTGAGATTGATGTAATTGATCCACAATTCTTCATCTTCAATCTTCAAGACTCAAAACACTGAGTGTCAACTTGAGCTCTTGTTGAATCTTCTCTAAGTCTTCGATTGCTGATTGACAATTTGATCCCTTTAAGACTCCGACTCAACTCACTGACTTGACTCACGAAATATGCCAACACCAAAATGCCGTAACAATCTCCCCCTTTGGCAATTTCGTGACAAAACCCAAAAATACATAAAAACGCTCAAGTCACTCATCTTAAACCAAAAATCGAAATTCAATGTTATCACCAAAACATTGATTTTCTTTGCGTGAAAGATCCAATAAATACAAAATTACATTTGAACCAAACAGTCCTAGAACATACTCTATGACTTAGGACTTGGAGTCTTAAAGTGATGTAATTCCTGCAAAACAAAACTCCAAACAAAATCAAACGTTAGTCGTTAGAAATTAAAATCCTACATTTGATTCGTCCTTTTGGTTCTTTTGTTTTTCGGCTCTTTCAATCTTTTCTTTATCTCCCCCTATCTTGAGCATCTCTAACATGTTCTCCATGTTCTCCATGTTCTCCCCTGTCTTGAGCATTTATGTTCTCCCCCTTTGTGATACGATCATCATTATTTGTTCTCCCCTTTTTGTCACAAATTGTCAAACAGTGAACATACTAGACAAAAGGAAATCACTAACAACATTAGTTCATAGAGAAAGAGAGATAAAAGCTCAGTTCCGGTATATAACAAAAATGCAGATTGCGTACCGGTACCAGAAAGCAAAAATCAAATAATTTCTTGAAACAAATCCAGATTTTAGAATCTTTTCAAATACCGATTTGTATTCCATCAAGAAATCAATTTAAGTGCTTTAAACAATGAATTCACACAGATGCCATTCAATCCAATTAATTTCACAAAATTAAAAAGATTTACTCCTAAATCATGAAAAACAAAGATAAAACATTATAAACAGTTTTTCATGTTATATTCATCAAACACAAGTCATCAAAAATAATCTTGAGATCCAAACTCTATCAAGATGTAACGGATTTACAAAGATGACTTACGGAGATTTCCAAATGACATCAATCTTGAATTCTACCCTTTCTTGAGATTGAGGTATATGATCCAAATTTCTTTCATCAGAATAATTTAGAAAAATTCAATAAAACCAGAAAAAGTATGTAAGCACTTTAGCGCATCAACTTTAAACAAAAGTCATCGTTTCATGCAACAAGAAATAGATTATACCAAATCTATCAAAAATACTCAAAAATGAAACGAAAATTTATGAAAATTAAAACCCTTAAAGTTGAACAACTTCAATCACATCTAACATGATCTTATGCGTAATGCCTTTATCAAATCATCAATTTGGTAAAGAAAATGAAATACCAAGATCAATAGATGTTTGAAATCCCAGATAAGTTAGATAATATATCTAGACAATCTGTTGAAGAGAGTGGCTCTTTGAGCATCTTTCGTTAAAAATCCCACCTTATACCAACCTTGAAATTTGACAGAGTCAAGTATTTCAATATGCATTTTATTAATCAAAATTGACAAAACCATGCTTGGTATTCATGTGGTAGCTGCACACAGTACTCGGACGACCGAGGTGGTAGCTCTTTCCTCCATGTGGTGGTAGTTTTCACACTCCTCATTGGGATGTAACTCTTTCCACATCTTTTGAGCATTTTACTTTTCTTTGACTCCCCCTCAATTGGCTATCAATTATTTAATATATAAGGTATTCAACCAAAAATTGATCTCGCATTCATACTCGACTAAATAGTCAAATAAGATAATGACTATACCAAGAGATCATTGAGAGAGAAATTGACTTTGATCACTTAAAAGATGACTTAATTAACATAAATGATCATTGCAACATCGAAATATTATGATGTCAAAAGCATAATAGATTTCTAAATGCGTGAAAAGATGCAATTAAAGTCAATATAACCAATGCTCAATTAATGTCCTATGTACAAACATAGATGAAGAACAAAAACACAAAAACAAAACCTAACCTAAGCATTGGTTTCAAAAAGAGATTATTTCAAGGAAAGCATTCCAATTGCCTTACGCAAGTGAATAAATCGTTTTTGATCCAAAGGTTTTGTTAAAATGTCAGCTAATTGATCCTCAGTTGAAATATATGAAAGTTGAAGAATATTTGATTCAACTAGCTCTCTAAGAAAATGATATCTAAGTTCAATGTGTTTTGTTCTTGAGTGCAACACAGGATTTTTAGAAATGTTTATAGCACTTGTGTTGTCACAAAGAATTCACACAACCGAGATAGATTAAGCATCTAAAGATCACACATGATTTCTAAAATTTGATGCTTATAACTATCAAAAACTCCTATAATGAAGTATCTTCAAGATTATGATTATGGAGTAAAGTTGATAATCCATATAAAATTAATTTGGAGTGAATGAACGTGAAGCCCTTTTTATTCAATGCACTTGTTCAATAAAAACCCTTTTGTTCAAAAACAAAGTATAAAAACGAAGAGCATTGAAAAACATGTAATGCAAAGATTAAGAAAAATATGAAGGAAAAACCAATCAAAGCATTACATACAGTCATAAGCTATTTAGAACTTAAGACAAGGAAAGATATCACCTTTCCGAATCCAAAATCGCTGGATTTTGGGTTGTCTTGATTCGTTGTGGCCGGGGGTTGTCCGCTTTGACTGTTGATCCACCTTAGGTCTTTGCCTCGCAATAATCCACTTGTATGATTGATGTTGTGGCTCGGACCTTTGGTGGGTTGAGTGAACTCCTTTGACTTGATGTGTCTTTTGATTCCGTTGAGTCCGCTCCGTAGATGAAGTTGCCGAAGAATTTTTCTTTCTCTTTTTCGGGCAATTCTTCACCAAATGTCCTTCAAGTCCACATAGGTGACAAGTTCTTCCTTTCAATTTATTGTGGAACTTGAAGCCTTCACAGTTTGGTTCTTTTTAAATCCCAAACCAACCTTGCTTGTTTGACCTAATCCGGACATACAATCAAGTTTCTTGGAACCGGTTGAAAGCCTTTGTATGTCGGATTTAAGTTGATGAACTTGCTTGGTCAAAGCTTGGTTGGTGACATGAATTTCTTCAAACTGCTTTTCTAGAAAACCAATCTTGTCCATATATGATTTTGCGTTCGTCTCCGATTGGTTTAGCTTTTCTTGGAGGATTTTATTGTTATCCAATAACCGCCTCGTTCCTCCTCGAGATCATGAAGTTTGATCTTTAAAGCTTGATTCTCGTCTTGAACCTCAAGTCGTTGCTTCCTCAACTTCTTGATATGCTTGGCCATCTTCTTTGATTCCGCAAGAAGTTGTTGGTATGCCTCAACGAGTTCTTCTTCGTCCGACTCCCCCTCACTTGATGACTCTCCTCCGGATGTTGATGTTTCATGCAAAATCAAAGGAATAGAGTCAGTGACTAAAGATGATAAGCACAAATTAGAAGAGGGAATTTGAGAGGCATGAAAAGCAACAATTTTTTCTTTTTCCTCTTCACTTGAGGTCGATTCATCGAAACTAGAATCGTCCCAAGTTTTTGCTTGCAAAGCCTTCTTTTTGTATGATTTCTTAGAAGGACAATCCGTTGAAATATGGCCGTAGCCTTTGCATCGATAGCATCGGATTTCCCCTTCGAAATCATCTTTTTCTTTTTCTTTAGAAGGTTTTGCAACGCCTTTGAGTTTAGAGGATTTAGAACCCGATGATCCTTTAGATGGTTTCGTGGATGAAGATCCATCGGTTCGATTCTTCCAAAATTTCCGACGAAATTTCTTTGTGATCCGCGCCAATTGTTCTTCAAAATCGGCAAAAGAGATTTCATCATCGGAACTTGATTCGTCATCTTCTTCCTTTGTTGATTTGAATGCAATACCTGTAAGCTTAGAAGAAGACTTGGAAGAAATTTGATTAGTAGGAAAAGTCATCTCATAAGTTTGTAAAGCACCTACTAATTCCTCTACACTCATCTCATCCGGATGACTAACGGTTTCAATGGCGGTAACCTTTGCCCTAAACCGTTCCGGAAGAGTCCGAAGTATCTTTCTTACAATTTTCGACTCCGGGATCTTTTCTCCTAAATTAGCACATGTATTAATTACATCTTGAAGTCTAGTGTAATAATCTGTAAACAATTCATGCTCTTCCATATGAATAGAGTCAAATTGACTTGTAAGCATCTGGAGCTTTTGAATTTTTACAAGATTAGTACCCTCATGTGTAATTTTGAGAATATCCCAAATTTCCTTCGCGGTTTCACACGCGGAAATTCGTGTAAACTCAGTCGAGGAAAGAGAATTATATAAAGCGTTCATACCTTTCCCATTGTAAGAAGATCTTTCGATTTCCTCTTTAGACCATCTAGAGCGAGGTTTTGGGGTAGTAGAATTTCCTACTTCCTCAACAGGATGCACCCAACCGTATTCAACGGTTTGCCAAACACGCTCATCAATTGAGATGAGAAAAGCTCTCATCCGCACTTTCCAATATGCATAATTGGTCCCATCAAAAAGAGGAGGTCTAAAAATATTACCACTTTCACCCGACATGATAGATAAACCTAAAACCCGCTCTGATACCAATTGTAGGTTTTTAAGGATCCACAAGGATCTAAATAGGTACTATCAAACACCTAGAGGGGGGTGAATAGGTGTAATATTTAAAAATAAATCTCAGTGCAAAATAAAAACCAATGCGGAAAATAAAAATCAGCACACCGAGATTTACGTGGAAACTCCAATCCAGGAGAAAAACCACGGGACCAACACGCAATAACAATCCACTAAGAATTGAAGAATAACAAGGTGATTACCGACTCCACGGACTCGACCCCTCCTTCAACTTCTTCGGACCTTGCGCTCCACCGATTGCACGTCCACTGCACACGTTCGAATCCACGAACGCCACTCGAATCCACGAGCACACGTTTCGAATCCACGAAACGCCTTCAACACACCGAATCCACGGTGCCACGTCGAATCCACGACGCAAACTCAGCCGATAAGAATATGGCTTCGATGGTGATCCTTTGCTTAGATTATCAATGAAGAACCATGGAAGGAATCTCTAAGCAAAGATTAGATCAATTCGACAAAAGATATGTTCTTGAAAGAACCATCGAATTGACCTAAAAGAGGCTATAAAGAAGAACGATAAAAACCTAGCCTCTAGGGTTGCTCTCAAGTGTTTTATAAATTGATCGGTAGTTCTTGAGAAACCCTAAGTGTCTATTTATAGTTTAGAAACCTTTGGAAAGAGATAAGAATCAAAAACTACCTTATCTGGAATTTTTCAGGACGGCGATCCGGATCGGATTTACTGCGATCCGGATCGTCGTCTTTTTTTCAGCAATTCCAGAAAAACAAGGTTCGGGATCCGGATCAGAATTCTGATCCGGATCGGAATTCTGATCCTGATCGGAATTCTGATCCTGATCGGGTTCAGGATCAGAAATTCTGTTCCGGACTCTGAACATCCAATTTGTCCAGTTTTTGATTTTTATGCAATTAAAAATTCATCCAAGTGTTTCTACACTATAAAAAGTATTCGGATCACCAAAATTATTTAGTTAAACGTACCTGATCCTTCCGAATCCATTTTTCTTGAGATTGATGTATTGATCCACAATTCTTCATCTTCAATCTTCAAGACTCAAAACACTGAGTGTCAACTTGAGCTCTTGTTGAATCTTCTCTAAGTCTTCGATTGCTGATTGACAATTTGATCGCTTCAAGACTCCGACTCAACTTACTGACTTGACTCACGAAATATGCCAACACCAAAATACCGTAACATGGCAGGGTGCGCAGGCCGCGCTGGCACGCGCACGTGCACGCGTTGACTGGCTGCCAGGCCACGTGTCGGTGTCTGGGTCGGCCACGTGTCGCTCGCGTTGTGGTCGGCGCCGCTGTGCGCTGTTTGGCGGGCGACGTGGAGGCCCAGGGAGGATTCGGGCCTGCACAGTGTTGGGCCGGGCCCAACACTGTAGCAGCCCGAATCTTCCGGGCGCCCGGAAACTAGGACACGTTCGGTATTTTCCGAATTATTTTCTGGGCCTATTAAAGCGATCCGAGCTTCCTTCTTTCCCCTTTTTCTGGCATTTCCGAGCCTCCTCTCGCCATGGCGCCTTCAGCAAAGTTGATCCCCGAGCTATGCTGCATCCATCTGCAAAGTTTTGAGATTTTTGGTGGCACGCTCCCGAGGTTTCCATTTTTACGGCGCGGCGCGACGCTCGTCCATTTGGGTTCCCCTTCGTCGCGTTTCGGTGCACGAGCTCCCCCGGCCTACTCCGACCATCTTTTTGAGCTATTTCTTCGCCATTGGATTCGCAACAGGTGAGGCTACGATTTTGGTTTCTCATACATTTTCTAGTTTTGCGTTTTTCGAGGAGTTCTACCTTGCTCTCTGAGGACCTTGTTTGCTGTGTGGATTTTTGAGGGCAGCAGATTGATGGAATTTTATCTCCGCAACCGGGCATCGGATGGAGACGCTCTTAAGACTTTTTTCATCTACTCGACGCGAGGATCATCGTGGTATTTTTTTTGGAATTTCTTGAGGCCTTCCCGAAGGTATACATATTCCTCTTTATCTGTGCAAGATTTTACAGTTGTGTGGTTATATGTTTTCGCGCGCCCGTATTGTGGAATTTATAACTTGACCTACGGGGCTTCGATTTGGGCGTGCAGGTACTTGTTTCGAAGCTATCGACGCGTAGAACGCAGGGATATTTTATTTGGAATTTCTTGAGCACATTCAGCAGGTGAAATAATCACATCTTTGCGGCTGAATTTACAGTGTAGTATTTCTTGGCAGATTTTGGGATTTAAGTGTAACTGTAGCCTTATGTTGTACCCAGGAGGGATTGTGGACTGTACTGGACCTGCTGGACATAAGAGTTGCTGTTTTTCTGGTTTTCTCAGCTGTGTGACCTTGGACAGTTAGCGCCTTCAGGTGGGTGGCCTTATCTTCAAGTTTGATGGACTGAACAGTAAATCTGCTATAGTAGGAACATGCATGATAGTGGATTCTTATGTAGCATGCTAGAATGTAGGAATGGTTATTCCTTGTAATTATCTGTTGATCTTATGATCTCTTTTGCTTCCTACTACCTGTTTAATTTTAGTTATCTTGGAACTTGACCTAGCACCCCCGTCATATGTTGCATGTGTAACCATACCAGTAGAAAACCCTCACTTAGGCTAGGGTTATGTATGTTTAGACATCCACACTGTTCTTTCATTCCTGGACATAGTGTTATCCTCGCCCGGGTTGTGGGTGGAGAGGTCGGGACTTTGTTTAGTGTGGGGTTGCATTTGCACTCGTGCTTGGGAGCAGAGTGGAGTCTGGTAGTTGTAGTGGGTCGCTTATCTGTGCCGGGAGACGTTTGGGTAGACGGTAGTCCCGGGAGGTCTTGTATCCCTGTTTGTGCTATCGCCACTGTGTTAGTGGCAGTTGTGTGCTTGTGTTAGCTGGACCTAGAACCCAGGACCTTTTTGACATACACATGATTTTTAGTTTATCTATATTTTTCTTCCAAGCTTCGAAGGGCTGCTGGAGTCTGTTCTTGTTTGATTGGACAAAGGCATCAGCCCTTCGGGGTTTGGGTAAAACACTTGTTTCTAACTGTTTTTCTAAAAAGAACTAAAATCGTTAAATATGGATTTCTTCCAGATCAAAATGGTTTTCAATAACAAATGTCACCTGTTTCCTGTAATCTCCCCACTCGAAAGGATTCGAGTGGTCTGGGTTCTAGGGGCCGTTCCTTTGTCGGGATGGAAGCCGCGCGGGGGCCGAGCCTGGAACCTGTTCTTGTTTGATAGGGTTGTAGGTGTAGGTCTCCCGGGACTTTCGGGCCCTAGTTGGTATTTTCTGCGTGTTGTACCGAGGTTGTCGTGTTCCCGAACTGTAAGGGGGCCGGGAACTCCGATAGGCGGAGCCTAGAGTCTGTTCTTGTTTGATAGGGTTCTTAGCACCGACCTATCGGGTTTTCCAAACCCTTATGGTGTCGGTCCTTCTTGAGTTATCTGTGTGGTTGATGTTCTGCTGTTGGGAACCGTCGGGGTTGACGGTGGTCCCGAGTCGTTGAGTGTCGTCCAACCAGATTTGTTAGCCCTGAGTTGTGGGTTGGTCCTGGCTGTGGAGTATCTCCAGCCAGTGTGTTTGTGCTGTGAGCTGTTGGAGAGGCTAGTGTCTCGTGTTTCGTGAGAGAGCTGATCAGCTGAGTCGTCGAGAGTGCTCCGACTGTTGTGCGAGATGTTTGTGGATTCTGAGTCTTTCCGTTCAGAGCGTGAGCGTGGATTTTGGACTATAGCCTGCAGTGCCACTTTGAGCTCGACAGAGTGCGCGGATACCCTTGTCCTCGTTGGGGTCGCTCCACTCGAGTGCCACGTCCGGGGTGGGTCAGCACTTTTGTATCGCGACTTGTCGACGCGTCCCTCTGACTGGGCCAGTTAATGGCAGTTACGGACGCAGTCCCTCTGGCTGGGCCAGTTAGTGGGAGCCACGGACGCCCTATGTAGTAACCGCTGTTTTAAATTATGTTCGGGTCTACTTTTGGTTTTCTTTTGGTTCGCTTTACGCTTGGGGGTCCGGAGGGCGAGTTATTAATTCTTTGTTTCTGAACAGACCGTCGGGGCTCGCGAGTATTTTTAGTTAATAAAGCTCGCGAAACGGTGAACGACGGCGAAATCGGTTCTGGATTCCGACTCCGGAATCTTCCAGAATAAATTCCGGAGGTTTTGCGTGGTCCAGGCGACTAACCCAAATGCCGGGGCAGACTGGACCCAGGTTTGCGTCCCTGGTTGACTCTTTTAACTCCTGTTTGATCTACTTGGGCTCAGTCTGATTGCGCCAATTTGGCTAATTAATTGGTTGGGGATTTTAGGTTTGGGAAACCGCCCCCTTTCGTTTTATTCCCCCTTGCCCTAACGCACGATATCCGAGAGCGGACGAGGAATCAACTTCCCAATCCCACTTCTTCCTACCGATCGCTTGGAGAACCGAGGCGACGGGACCGAGGAGGGAGAAGACCGACGAGATACTCTTCGACGACAAGCACGCGAGACCGGGACGATCCTTCCCTCGTTCATCCCTAGCGACGAAACCGTGGTGAGTACCTTCTTTTAGGGTTCTTGTTTTGGTTTTTGTTAGGGTTCTTGTCTTCGAGGCGGGGAGGAGGGGGGGGGAAATTTTCCCGGTGTGCGTATGGACCCACGCAAGAGGGCGGCACCGCATGCGGGTGGCGCACCCGCGCGGCCTGCGCAGGGGCTGGCGCAGGCGCGCACCCGTGCATGCGGGTGGCGCACCCGCGCGGCCTGCGCAGGGGCTGGCGCAGGCGCGCACCCATGCATGCGGGTGGCGCGCCCGAGCAGCCTGCGCAGGGGCAGGCGCATGCGTACCCGCGCATGCGGGCGGCCCCGCATGCGGGTGGTGCGCCCGAGCAGCCTGCGCAGGGGCAGGGCGCATGCGCACCCGCGCATGCGGGCGGCCCCGCACGTGGGTGACACGCCCGAGCGGCCTGTGCAGGAATTGGGTGCACGCGCACCCACGCATGCGGGCAGCGCCCTGTACGGCCGCACGGGGGAGAGCCGCTTGAGTCGTGGGTCGCCGGTGTTTTACTTTTCGTTTGTTTAGAGTTGGTGTGTATTGATCGTTTACCCGGGGTTTCCTGTTACAGTTTTTGGGAGCGTGCCGGGACGCAGGGGAGTCGAGCTTTGATCCTTAGCATCAAAAGGTGGGTTTTTCTTCGGGACTTAGCATAGAATTAATATGGTTAAAAGATCCCTAATTGGTTATTATCGGTGCTAATGCTGACGGTCTCTAGTATATGCGATATCATGTTATATGTTGATCATTATGCTCGTAGTTGCGACACGCGCACCCGCGGTCTGGCCACCGCAAAGGGTGCTCTTTTCCGGGAAAGCGGTCTTCGACCCGTGTTAACCCACAAGGTGAGGTGGTGGGGGCCCCCGTAGGGGTGGGGTTTTGAGGCAGCAAAAGGTGGGTAGGGGAAAGGTGCGACCTGTCGGAATGAGAACCCGACGAGGTCAGGTGCCCCGTGGTGTGAGCGGTGTGATCTGTCGGTGTAGGTGCCCGACGAGATCAAGGTGTATAGGTGTTACAGGTATTACAGGTGCAACAGGTGTTCGCGTTTACTTTTCCAGTGAGTCGAGTGGTTGCTCCGGATAGTATTACAGTTGGGTTTGGCTTTCTTTCCTGCATATTATTACTATCGCATGTCGCTGACTACCCACTCCGTGACAGGTTCTTCCAGGGGTGAGCAGTAGACGACGGTGAGGTCGAGGCAGGAGTAGTCGGGCAGTGTGGAGCCCTAGTCTGTATCTTCTTTACCTTTCCTTGCATTTCATTTGATACTGTAGAATACTGTGTGGTTCTCGATACCCTCGTGGGGTCGGTGTGGATGTTGATCACTTTTGCTTTGGATGTGGAACAATGTTTCTTTTAATTCTCCCCGTTCGGCCGTTTTTCCAAGCATAATAACTAGAAAACAAAGAAAAGAACTTTCGGAAAACATCTTTCAAAATCTGGGGTCGTGTGGACCCGTTTTCAAACCTTGTGGATTTATGTGGATTTCAAACTGTTCTTCAAAACCTTGGGTCGAGTGGACCCATTCTTCAAACCCCGTGGATTTATGACACCTTTACAAACGGTTTGCAAAACCTCAGGTCGTGTGGACCTGTTTTCAAAACTGTGAGTTTTATCCTTTCAACTTGATTGGCGACGGGCGTTCTATTTAGTTTATATTATTGGTTGAATGCTGAGACTGTTGTGATTAACTGAGTGCTTGTGTTGAGTTGTTGTACTAGTGCGACGCCGTGCATATACAGAGGAGACTCTGCCCGATTTTCGAGTAAACCTGTATATGCGGCGGGTCTGGGCACGTGCCGGGGAAGGAGATCTTAACAAAAAATTTTTACGTGATAAACACTTACTTTTGTGCATCGTTTCCGCTAACATAAAACCCCCGGGGCGTGACAGATTAAGATGGTATCAGAGAGGTTTTCTTTTAATCACAACAGCAAAGGTCCAACATCCACGGTAATACCACACGTAACTGCGAGTAAATGAAATGTGTAGGACATAGGGGTGTAGGACGTGAGTGATCGGGGGAGGGAGGGGAATAGTGTAGTTTCTTCTCTCTTGAGGTAGTGCTGTGTTCTAGCAAGGACTAGGACTAATGTTTGGGTTGCATGTATGTACAGACAATGGTTCGAACCAGAGCGACAGCCGGGGACGAGGGGGCAGATGCAACGGCATCGGTAGCCGCGGAGAACCAACTCCTGCGGCAACAAATGCAGGAGATGGCAGGACAACTGGCGGCTCTTACCGATCACGTGCGTCAGTTGACGCAGCGGATTCCGGTCGCCCCGGCCACGGTACAGGGGCCGGCCGTGCCAGCAGCAGGGCCGCAAGTGGCAGGGACTGGGATCGGAGTGGCCCCTCTGCCGACAGCGGCGGCCGGGATGACTTCAGCCCAGACGACGACGCCGGTAGCAGCACCCCCAGCAGCAGCCGCGGGGCCAGCGCCGGGGGCCCTTGGCGGGAGTACCTCCGCGGCCGCCGTCGCCGCTGGGGAAGGGACGGTTACACCGACGGAGCGAGAACGAGTGCGAGCCAACCTGGCGGATTTCATGAAGTTCGAACCACCCACGTTCGAGGGGGAGACGACTGATCCCTGGGTCGTCGAAAAGTGGGTGGGGTCGATGGAAAAATTATTCGAGGACTTACTCATCGAGGACCCCGAGCGCGTTCCCTTGGCGGTTCACTTTCTGGAAGGAAACGCACGTTTGTGGTGGAAGACGGTGCGCCCTGATCCCACCAAGGGCACTGTACTTCCATGTGGACGACGTTCAAGAAGGATCTGTTTGGGGCTTTCTTCACAAACAGCGTTAAGAAGAAATTGGAAGACGACCTGAACCACATTCAACAAGGGAGCAGGACGGTAATGGAATATCAGCGCGAATTCGTGCGTTTGGTAAACTGCGTCCCTTTTGTCCCAAGGGATGAAGCCCACAAGGCACAGCTCTTCGTGGATGGTTTAAGAAGTGATATTTTCGAGGTGGTACAGGCAGCTGAATTGCACACGTTTCAAAAAGTGGTCGACCGGGCCACGGTGGTTGAGCGCGGGTTTGCAGTCACCCGTGCCAAGAGGGGGGCCCCGGCACAGCATGAGGATAGGAAGCGGCCACAGCAGAGCTACGGGGGAGGTTCTTCTTCTGGGAGCCGACCCCCCAAGCGGTGGAGACCCCAATCAGGGTCACGGAGCGCGCCTACAGGAGGACCAAGGTATGGAGACAGGCCTTGTGTGATCTGCGGGGGAGCGCACCAGGTGTTGGATTGCCCTCGAAGAGTTGATCATTGCTTCCGCTGTGGCAAGCAGGGGCACTTTCGCCGCAACTGCCCCCTTGCTATGAATCCAGCCTCTTCTGCCGCATCAACGCCTTCGCCACAGTTCTCCGGGCGGGGGAAAGCTCCTATGGGGACGACCTCCAGGCCCCCAGCACCGCGGCGCGAGGAGGCAAGGCAGCCTCAACCAGGCGGGAGAGTCTACTCAATGACCCGCCAGGAGACAGACCCACCGGAGGACATGCTTGCAGGTATTACCTCTGTTTCAAACTCCCGAGCTAGAACCCTCTTTGATACCGGAGCAACACACTCGTTTATTTCTCGTGATTATGTGTTTATGCATGACCTTTGGGAGTTTCCTCTCCAAAACCGACTGACGGTCCAGACAGCGGGTGGGACACTGGAGGCGACCAGCATGGTGGCCACCTGCCCAATCCAACTGGGGCGATTATCTTGCCCTTGGGATTTGGTGGTTATTCCCCTGAAGGAGTACGACATTGTTTTGGGCATGGATTGGCTCTCAAGATACCAAGCGCTTATCGACTGCGAGAAACGGATGGTGCAACTTCAGGAACCAAGTTTCCCTAAAAATGCGTATCTGGCGTGCAAGAGTATCTCCTTCCCAGCGGTCATCTCAGCGGCACGAGCCAGGAGATTGGTAGAGGGCGGATGTGTGGCCTATTTGGCGTCGGTGGACACAATCGCCCAACCCTCGAGGACACTGGCAGACATCCCAGTGGTAAGGGATTTCCCCGATGTTTTTCCGTCGGAGCTGCCCGGGTTACCCCCTGAGCGGGAGGTGGTGTTTCCAATTGAACTGCTACCGGGCACGCAACCGATCACGAAGGCGCCATATCGAATGGCTTTCGCGGAGTTGAAGGAGCTTAAGGCACAGCTGGAGGACCTATTGGACAAAGGGTTCATCCGACCGAGTGTGTCACCCTGGGGCGCACCGGTACTCTTTGTGCGGAAGAAAGATGGAAGTTTGCGGCTCTGCATCGACTACAGGGGAATAAACAAGGTGACGGTGAAGAATAAGTACCCCCTGCCTAGAATTGACGACCTCTTCGACCAGTTACGAGGAGCAACGGTCTTTTCGAAGATTGATCTGCAATCGGGCTACCACCAGCTCCGGGTCCGGAACGAAGACATCCCGAAGACCGCCTTCCGGACCCGGTACGGCCACTACGAGTTTACGGTCATGCCGTTCGGGCTTACGAACGCCCCCGCGGTCTTTATGGATATGATGAACCGGATCTTCAGACCTTTCGTAGACCGGTTCGTGGTGGTCTTTATCGATGACATTCTGATTTATTCAACCACCGACGAGGAGCACGAGGACCATTTACGAATGATCCTCCAAACTCTCAGGGAGCAGAAGCTGTTCGCTAAACTCAAAAAGTGTGAGTTCTGGCTACGCGAAGTAGGATTCCTGGGGCATGTGATCTCGGCAAAGGGAATCGCCGTGGACCCCAAGAAGGTGGAATCGGTGATCGACTGGCAGCCGCCGACGACGGTGACGGAGATTCGCAGTTTCTTGGGATTGGCAGGATACTATCGACGCTTTGTCGAGGGCTTCTCGAAGATAGCCACCCCTCTGAACCGGTTGACTAGAAAAGGAGAAAAGTTTGTGTGGTCGACACAATGCCAAGAGAGCTTTGAAGAACTTAAAAGGAGACTAACCAGGGCACCAATCCTTGTATTACCAACACCCGGGGAGGACTATGAGGTGTACTGCGACGCATCAAGAATCGGCCTTGGGGGTGTTTTAATGCAACAGGGGAGAGTAATAGCCTATGCTTCCAGGCAACTGAAGGATTATGAACGGAATTACCCGATACACGATTTGGAACTGGCTGCAGTGGTCTTTGTTCTAAAGTTATGGAGACATTACCTCTTTGGCGTCCACTGCAACATCTTCTCAGATCATCAGAGTCTTAAGTACCTGTTCACTCAAAAGGAACTAAACCTGCGGCAGAGGCGGTGGCTTGAGCTATTGAAGGATTACGATCTAACCATTCATTACCACCCCGGGAAAGCAAACGTAGTGGCAGACGCTTTGAGCAGGAAGGGGCAACCAGAAGAGACAACGGCACGCGCAATAACGGAGCAGAGCACGTTGATCGCGGAATTCTCACGATTGGAGTTGGAAGTGGTACCTTTGGGCACTGTTGCACAACTGTTGGCTTTGGTGGTAAAGCCTACGCTGTTCGAGAAGATTCGAGAGGGACAACAGGCGGACTCGTACTTACAGCTTGTACGAGATAAGATCATGCCGGATCAAGAAGGTGACTTTTCAGTGAAAGACGACGGCACTCTACGGTTCCGCGGACGGATCTGTGTGCCGGATACCCCGGAATTGAAGGAGGAAATCCTAGCTGAGGCACACCGCGCCCCTTATGCAGCACATCCGGGAGGTACAAAGATGTACAGGGACCTTAAGCAGACTTTCTGGTGGCCCAAGCTGAAGGGGGATGTGACTCGTCACGTTGCGCATTGCCTGGTTTGTCAGCAGATAAAGGCGGAGCATCAGCGACCGGCGGGAAAGCTACAACCCTTACCGGTACCAGAGTGGAAGTGGGATCAGATCACCATGGACTTCGTCACTGGATTCCCGCGTTCACAACAAGGGCACGACACGATCTGGGTCATTGTCGACCGGCTAACCAAGTCAGCACACTTCCTACCCATCCATACAACCTGGACCAGAGAGCGATTAGCCCAGGTTTACCTCAGCGAGATCGTGAGACTGCATGGAGTGCCGGCATCGATCACATCGGATAGAGACACACGCTTTGTTTCGAAGTTTTGGCAGAGCCTACAGCAGGCCTTGGGGACCAAGTTACAGTTCAGCACGGCCTTCCACCCCCAAACGGACGGACAGTCGGAGCGAGTGATTCAGACGCTGGAGGACCTGCTGCGAGCTTGTGTGCTAGACTGGGGGATCGGTTGGGAGCGTTACCTGCCCCTCGTCGAATTCGCCTACAACAACAGCTACCAGGCCAGCATCCAGATGGCACCCTACGAAGCCTTGTACGGTAGACGCTGCCGATCCCCGATCTGTTGGGACGATTTAGGAGAACGGAAGTTCTTGGGACCCGACTTAGTGGAAGAAACCGAAGAGAAGGTTCGCCTTATCAAGAAGCGCCTACTGACCGCCCAGAGTCGACAAAAGAGCTACGCGGATCGGAGACGCCGGGACCTGGAGTTCCAGGTGGGAGAACACGTGTTTTTGCGGGTCTCGCCGTCCAGAGGAATCAAGCGGTTCGGGTTAAAGGGCAAGCTGAGCCCACGGTTTGTGGGGCCGTTTGAGATCCTAGAGCGCATCGGCCCAGTGGCTTATCGACTCGCCCTACCACCGAACCTTAACCGGGTCCACGACGTATTCCACGTTTCAATGCTCAAGAAATACCTTCCCGACCCATCGCATGTCCTGGACGTCTCGACGCTCGAACTGAAGGAGGACCTAAGCTTCGAAGAAACCCCGGTGCGAATACTAGCAAGAGAGAGCAAGACGCTTCGAAACCGAGTCATCCCCTACGTGAAGGTGCTCTGGAACAACCATGAGGAGCGGGAAGCGACGTGGGAGCTGGAGTCAAAGATGAGGGAGGGCTACCCCTATCTTTTCACTACGGACCAGGTTTGAGTTTCGGGGACGAAACTCGTTTTTAAGAGGTGAGTGGTGTAGTAACCGCTGTTTTAAATTATGTTCGGGTCTACTTTTGGTTTTCTTTTGGTTCGCTTTACGCTTGGGGGTCCGGAGGGCGAGTTATTAATTCTTTGTTTCTGAACAGACCGTCGGGGCTCGCGAGTATTTTTAGTTAATAAAGCTCGCGAAACGGTGAACGACGGCGAAATCGGTTCTGGATTCCGACTCCGGAATCTTCCAGAATAAATTCCGGAGGTTTTGCGTGGTCCAGGCGACTAACCCAAATGCCGGGGCAGACTGGACCCAGGTTTGCGTCCCTGGTTGACTCTTTTAACTCCTGTTTGATCTACTTGGGCTCAGTCTGATTGCGCCAATTTGGCTAATTAATTGGTTGGGGATTTTAGGTTTGGGAAACCGCCCCCTTCGTTTTATTCCCCCTTGCCCTAACGCACGATATCCGAGAGCGGACGAGGAATCAACTTCCCAATCCCACTTCTTCCTACCGATCGCTTGGAGAACCGAGGCGACGGGACCGAGGAGGGAGAAGACCGACGAGATACTCTTCGACGACAAGCACGCGAGACCGGGACGATCCTTCCCTCGTTCATCCCTAGCGACGAAACCGTGGTGAGTACCTTCTTTTAGGGTTCTTGTTTTGGTTTTTGTTAGGGTTCTTGTCTTCGAGGCGGGGAGGAGGGGGGGGGGAAATTTTCCCGGTGTGCGTATGGACCCACGCAAGAGGGCGGCACCGCATGCGGGTGGCGCACCCGCGCGGCCTGCGCAGGGGCTGGCGCAGGCGCGCACCCGTGCATGCGGGTGGCGCACCCGCGCGGCCTGCGCAGGGGCTGGCGCAGGCGCGCACCCATGCATGCGGGTGGCGCGCCCGAGCAGCCTGCGCAGGGGCAGGGCGCATGCGTACCCGCGCATGCGGGCGGCCCCGCATGCGGGTGGTGCGCCCGAGCAGCCTGCGCAGGGGCAGGGCGCATGCGCACCCGCGCATGCGGGCGGCCCCGCACGTGGGTGACACGCCCGAGCGGCCTGTGCAGGAATTGGGTGCACGCGCACCCACGCATGCGGGCAGCGCCCTGTACGGCCGCACGGGGGAGAGCCGCTTGAGTCGTGGGTCGCCGGTGTTTTACTTTTCGTTTGTTTAGAGTTGGTGTGTATTGATCGTTTACCCGGGGTTTCCTGTTACAGTTTTTGGGAGCGTGCCGGGACGCAGGGGAGTCGAGCTTTGATCCTTAGCATCAAAAGGTGGGTTTTTCTTCGGGACTTAGCTCAGAATTAATATTGTTAAAAGATCCCTAATTGATTATTATCGGTGCTAATGCTGACGGTCTCTAGTATATGCGATATCATGTTATATGTTGATCATTATGCTCGTAGTTGCGACACGCGCACCCGCGGTCTGGCCACCGCAAAGGGTGCTCTTTTCCGGGAAAGCGGTCTTCGACCCGTGTTAACCCACAAGGTGAGGTGGTGGGGGCCCCCGTAGGGGTGGGGTTTTGAGGCAGCAAAAGGTGGGGAGGGGAAAGGTGCGACCTGTCGGAATGAGAACCCGACGAGGTCAGGTGCCCCGTGGTGTGAGCGGTGTGATCTGTCGGTGTAGGTGCCCGACGAGATCAAGGTGTATAGGTGTTACAGGTATTACAGGTGCAACAGGTGTTCGCGTTTACTTTTCCAGTGAGTCGAGTGGTTGCTCCGGATAGTATTACAGTTGGGTTTGGCTTTCTTTCCTGCATATTATTATTATCGCATGTCGCTGACTACCCACTCCGTGACAGGTTCTTCCAGGGGTGAGCAGTAGACGACGGTGAGGTCGAGGCAGGGGTAGTCGGGCAGTGTGGAGCCCTAGTCTGTATCTTCTTTACCTTTCCTTGCATTTCATTTGATACTGTAGAATACTGTGTGGTTCTCGATACCCTCGTGGGGTCGGTGTGGATGTTGATCACTTTTGCTTTGGATGTGGAACAATGTTTCTTTTAATTCTCCCCGTTCGGCCGTTTTTTCCAAGCATAATAACTAGAAAACAAAGAAAAGAACTTTCGGAAAACATCTTTCAAAATCTGGGGTCGTGTGGACCCGTTTTCAAACCTTGTGGATTTATGTGGATTTCAAACTGTTCTTCAAAACCTTGGGTCGAGTGGACCCATTCTTCAAACCCCGTGGATTTATGACACCTTTACAAACGGTTTGCAAAACCTCAGGTCGTGTGGACCTGTTTTCAAAACTGTGAGTTTTATCCTTTCAACTTGATTGGCGACGGGCGTTCTATTTAGTTTATATTATTGGTTGAATGCTGAGACTGTTGTGATTAACTGAGTGCTTGTGTTGAGTTGTTGTACTAGTGCGACGCCGTGCATATACAGAGGAGACTCTGCCCGATTTTCGAGTAAACCTGTATATGCGGCGGGTCTGGGCACGTGCCGGGGAAGGAGATCTTAACAAAAAAATTTTTTACGTGATAAACACTTACTTTTGTGCATCGTTTCCGCTAACATAAAACCCCCGGGGCGTGACACCCTACGTAAGTCCCGTCCTCCATGGATGTAGTGGCAGTAGGTAGGCGCAGGTTTGACTGGACCCTATGCGGCAGTCAGTGTAGATTGGGTGACTGTACTTTGGGAGTTAGTGGATGCATCATATTATCATCTGTCCCACTTCTTGAGCATCTAGGTAGAGGCATAGTAGCTGTAGAGTTATTTTCCAGCTTTTTCCTTTTTCAGCCCTGCTTTTGTTACTTTATGCCTCTAGTAGACTTAGTGGGCAGACCGTTGGGCTTGTTGACGGCTCCCACTGAGAACTACTATGGGAAGTAGTTCTCACACCCGTCGTGGTGTGTTTCCCCAGGGACTTCTTCCCCTGTTCCTGTTGCTCCTGTTGCTGTTCCTTCTGTCCGAGGCGAGGGAGTCGCGAGCTAGTTCCCTACCCGTCGTTGGAGTGTAGCGGTACCCCTTCAGAAGAGAGCTTCAGTAGATTAGTTTACCTCTTTTCCCTCTGTTGAGAGACCCTTGTTGTGAGGTATAGAGTTGTATTTTATTTTACAGTTTGAGAGACTGATGTAGTGAGGATATTTTTGTATTGAGAGCTTGTACACTGGCGTTTATTTTTGGAGATATCTCCCTTTTGAGTTTTGTATCAGAGGACATTTTTATACGATCGTATTTGGGAGATGGATATTGTATTATTTTCAGTTGTACAGTGTTTGGACCTCAGTTTTTCAGTAGTTTACTTTCTGCTCTGATATCTGTATACTGTAGTTGATTTTTTTTGCAGGTTAGTCGCTTCGTCTATACGGGGTTTCCGTATGGGCGGCGGATCTGTTGGCGAGCCCGGGTCGCAGTTTCGACGCCGGGGCGTGACAGATTAGGTGGTATCAGAGCCTAGGTTGTAGGTCATGGTGGACTTAGAAATCCTAGGCTTCTGGTTGGACATTAGGATGACTACGTGAGAGTCGTGACTTTTAGCGAGAGTCCTGATTGAGTGTTATACCTCTCCCAAGGGACGGGATGAGTGATTGGCATGTTTATTCTCCTAAGTGATTATGTTGGCTGCAGACAACATAATGCTATAGAATGGATGACATGTCTTAGACTTTCGCTGGTTTGGGTCGTATGGTTGTTGTGTCCTGATGTTTGTTATTGTGCAGTGGACTACGATGCCCCTGAGACGTCGTGTTGTGAAGAGGACACACCCCGCATCTGATGGGTACCCGAGCAGCGGGAGGCAGAGCTATCAGAGCAGAGCGAGACCCAGGGTTATGGACCCAGATGGCACCGATGTCGGAGGCTGTCCGATGCCAGGAGGAAGCCATGGAACGTTTGAGGCGTTTGTCGGAGCAGAGAGCACAGCTAGTTGTAGTACCGTTTGAGAGTCCTCCAGCACTTTCTTCCTATGCAGTGGCATATTCAGCTATTTTAGTGGCACAGATTGAGCGAGCAGCCCCCTCCGTGCCGACGTGTAGTGCCGAGGCACCGAGGCAGGATGGATAGTGGATAGTAGATGAGCTTTGGGACATCATTGGTCGTCGGAGCCAGTCCCGGCAGTCTGAACCATCCCGATTCACAGGTTTGAGTTGGAGCCTTTGTAGGCAGAATTGGGGTGGGTGGTGATGGAGAGACTATCTGAGAGCCTCCCTGTGCTAGGGAGTTTATACAGTTGTTGAACTGCACGCTCCAGGTTTCGAGGGACGAGGCGCATAGGATATGTTTGATTGGGAATGGGTTGTGCCATGATACCTTCCAGTCTAGTTGGTCCCTCCATTACGGATTATTGACGCTTCGATGGTGTAGGCATGGTGTATGGAGCGTGGCGTTGCAGTTCCTTTGGATAGGGATCTGCTGCCAGAAGCGAGTTCTGGATTTTGGTGCTTCGCGCCGGGTGATGGAGGGTAGATCGGTCGGCAGAGACAGTGCTGATTTTCTTTTCCAGGGTAGCGGTTTTTTGAGATGCCAGAGATCGGGTGGACCCCGATGGCAGCTTCAGCACCTACATCAGATTGGCGCGGCGGTAGCATGGATTGGTTATCTACGGAGGACCATTTTTGTCACCCCAGTGTGAGCAGAGGCAGACTGAGCGACGACCACCTACAATGAGCAGATGAGTCTGTACCGCCCGGTTGGAGGGCGCTACGGTAGTGGACCAGGTTGTCGCGGGCATGAATTCTTTTCAGCAGTCTGAGTTGAGTGTTTTTGGCTTTCCTTTCTGGATTGGAGGTGGAGTCGTTTCCACGTGCACTAGAGGTACATGTTCATGTTGGTGTTGTGAATGTGGGGGAGCCTAGTGGGTTGTGATCAGTGCAGTTGAGACTTGGGACTTCACCTGCTGATATGACGATTCAAGGACAGCTCTAGGACTTGGATTGAGCACACAGGTTGGACTGGTTGGTGCGGTGCCGGGCAAGACTGATTGTGGAATGAGAGCAGTCACCCTTCCGCGAGTTGGACTGGAGGAGTTCATTTTCACAGATCACCGGGGTATCCTTCCTGCAGATGCGGCTTCAGCGGTTGGGGGCTTGGTGCTACTTTTGGATCGTTGGTGACGATTAGGACTAGAGGTTGTGTCCTTAGGGATCGCGGTTAGATCGTAGCTTCCGTTTGTAGCCACGGCAGGAACGACTTCAACACTTCTCTCCCTTTTCTCGCCTGTGTGCTGAAATTTTCGAACAGGACAAAAATTTCGAAAGACTGCTCCAGAAATGGAGACGGTGTCCGAACCTGTTCTTGTTTGATTGGGGCAAGGGCACTGGTCTTTTCGGAATTTTCGGACTTTTCGTTAATTTCAGCCGTTTTCTAAATTGAGAGTTTTGGTTGACGACTTTCCTGCTGGTGGGGCCTTTACCCTTCTTGTTGGCTGTGTTGGCGTAATCCGTGTAGTTTTGGACGAGTTGAGTTGATCGTTTTTCCTTGTCCTCTGTCCTTTGGAATCCTTGAGGTTTTTCCAGATTTTGGACTCCTAGCCGTGTGGATTCGCTTCGCGGAGTGTGCGTAGCGACTGGGGAGCTGGAGACGGTATTGATGGATACTTACCTTTGGCTTTGGAACTCCCCTTTTGAGCCGTGTTAGTTTCGAGGACGAAACTTTCTTTTAGTGGGGGAGAGTGTGAGGACCTGGTTTCCCCGTGGGGGAGTTTTCTGGTGGTTTGGCAGCTTTCGAAGGCCTGCGTGGTGTGTTGGTGGTGTTTGTGCGCAATTTGGACACAAGTGGTGGACTTCGGGGTTAAAATGGATCACGGGAGTACTTGGAGGACCCGTCGAGTGTTTAGAAGTGATTTCGCGCGACACGGATGTCAAATTTGGACTCAGGGCGAAGTTTGGATAAAAGATCACCTCTCCGGATGCCTTCGGGAATTTTTAGAGATGGAATTTGGCAAAAAGGATTTTAGACATGGACCCGGCGCGAAAATCGGATCAAGTGGGCTTTCCGGGGGCCTTCGGCAAAATTTTGGATGAGAATTCGGAGAAACGGACATCGGATTTGGATTCAGCGCGCGAAAACGATGAAAATGGAATATTCATTTGTATTTTTCGGAGCCGGATGACGCGCACGTTTTTCGAGGCAGCTTGGCACTGTTCCGGCACCGGCGGCGGCGGGCAGCGGCGGAGCGCAGCGGGCAGCGGCGCAGCGCGGCGGCGGGCGCGCGGGCAGGCGCGCAGGCGCACGGGTAGGAGCGCGGTCCACCGCGGAGGCGTGCACCCGGGCGGTGGACACGTGGCGGCTCCCGGTTGGCCGGCGCAGCGGGCGCGGTCCACGGGAGAAGCGCGGTGTACGGTGGACCGGAGGGTGACACGTGGCGGCGTGTGGTTGGTGCGGTGTAGCGCGCTCTGTGCACCGAGCTGGTGTGGCTCGCCTCGGGCGCGTGCCTGGCAGGGTGCGCTGGCGCGCGCACGTGCGCGCGCCAGGCGCGCGTTGACTGGCTGCCGGGCCACGTGTCGTGTCTGGGTCGGCCACGTGTCGCTCGCGTTGTGGTCGGCGCCGCTGTGCGCTGTTTGGCGGGCGACGTGGAGGCCCAGGGAGGATTCGGGCCTGCACAGTGTTGGGCCGGGCCCAACACTGTAGCAGCCCGAATCTTCCGGGCGCCCGGAACCTGGGACACGTTCGGTATTTTTCGAATTGTTTTCTGGGCCTATTTAAGCGATCCGAGCTTCCTTCTTTCCCCTTTTTCTGCATTTCCGAGCCTCCTCTCGCCATGGCGCCTTTAGCAAAGTTGATCCCCGAGCTATGCTGCATCCATCTGCAAAGTTTTGAGATTTTTGGTGGCACGCATCCCGAGGTTTCCATTTTTACGGCGCGGCGCGACGCTCGTCCATTTGGGTTCCCCTTCGTCGCGTTTCGGTGCGCGAGCTCCCCCGGCCTACTCCGACCATCTTTTTGAGCGATTTCTTCGCCGTTGGATTCGCAACAGGTGAGGCTACGATTTTGGTTTCTCGCACATTTTCTGGTTTTGCGTTTTTCGAGGAGTTCTACCTTGCTCTCTGAGGACCTTGTTTGCTGTGTGGATTTTTGAGGGCAGCAGATTGATGGAATTTTATCTCCGCAACCGGGCTCGGATGGAGACGCTCTTGTAGACTTTTTTCATCTACTCGACGCGAGGATCATCGTGGTATTTTTTTGGAATTTCTTGAGGCCTTCCCGAAGGTATACATCTTCCTCTTTATCTGTGCAAGATTTTACAGTTGTGTGGTTGTATTTTGCGCACCGTATTGTGGAATTTGTAACTTGACCTACGGGGCTCCGATTTGGGCGTGCAGGTACTTGTTTCGAAGCTATCGACGCGTAGAACGCAGGGATATTTTATTTGGAATTTTTGAGCACATTCAGCAGGTGAAATAATCGCATCTTTGCGGCTGAATTTACAGTGTAGTATTTCTTGGCAGATTTTGGGATTTAAGTGTAACTGTAGCCTTGTGTTGTACCCAGGAGGGATTGTGGACTGTACTGGACCTGTTGGACATAAGAGTTGCTGTTTTTCTGGTTTTCTCAGCTGTGTGACCTTGGACAGTTAGCGCCTTCAGGTGGGTGGCCTTATCTTCAAGTTTGATGGACTGAACAGTAAATCTGCTATAGTAGGAACATGCATGATAGTGGATTCTTATGTAGCATGCTAGAATGTAGGAATGGTTATTCCTTGTAATTATCTGTTGATCTTATGATCTCTTTTGCTTCCTACTACCTGTTTAATTTTAGTTATCTTGGAACTTGACCTAGCACCCCCGTCATATGTTGCATGTGTAACCAGACCAGTAGAAAACCCTCACTTGGGCTAGGGTTATGTATGTTTAGACATCCACACTGTTCTTTCATTCCTGGACATAGTGTTATCCTCGCCCGGGTTGTGGGTCGAGAGGTCGGGACTTTGTTTAGTGTGAGGTTGCATTTGCACTCGTGCTTGGGAGCAGAGTGGAGTCTGGTAGTTGTAGTGGGTCGCTTATCTGTGCCGGGAGCCGTTTGGGTAAACGGTAGTCCCGGGAGGTCTTGTATCCCTGTTTGTGCTGTCGCCACTGTGTTAGTGGCAGTTGTGTGCTTGTGTTAGCTGGACCTAGAACCCAGAACCTTTTTGACATACACATGATTTTTAGTCTATCTATGTTTTTCTTCCAAGCTTCGAAGGGCCGCTGGAGTCTGTTCTTGTTTGATTGGACAAATGCATCAGCCCTTCGGGGTTTGGGTAAAACACTTGTTTTCTAACTGTTTTTCTAAAAAGAACTAAAATCATTAAATATGGATTTCTTCCAGATCAAAATGGTTTTCAATAACAAATGTCACCTGTTTCCTGTAATATCCCCACTCGAAAGGATTCGAGTGGTCTGGGTTCTAGGGGCCGTTCCTTTGTCGGGACGGAAGCCGCGGGGACCGAGCCTGGAACCTGTTCTTATTTGATAGGGTTGTAGGTGTAGGTCTCCCGGGACTTTCGGGCCCTAGTTGGTATTTTCTGCGTGTTGTACCGAGGTTGTCGTGTTCCCGAACTGTAAGGGGGCCGGGAACTCCGATAGGCGGAGCCTAGAGTCTGTTCTTGTTTGATAGGGTTCTTAGCACCGACCTATCGGGTTTTCCAAACCCTTATGGTGTCGGTCCTTCCTGAGTTATCTGTGTGGTTGATGTTCTGCTGTTGGGAACCGTCGGGGTTGACGGTGGTCCCGGGTCGTTGAGTGTCGTCCGACCAGATTTGTTAGCCCTGAGTTGTGGGTTGGTCCTGGCTGTGGAGTATCTCCAGCCAGTGTGTTTGTGCTGTGAGCTGTTGGAGAGGCTAGTGTCTCGTGTTTCGTGAGAGAGCTGATCAGCTGAGTCGTCGAGAGTGCTCCGACTGTTGTGCGAGATGTTTGTGGATTCTGAGTCTTTCCGTTCAGAGCGTGAGCGTGGATTTTGGACTATAGCCTGCAGTGCCACTTTGAGCTCGACAGAGTGCGCGGATACCCTTGTCCTCGTTGGGGTCGCTCCCCTCGAGTGCCACGTCCGGGGTGGGTCTGCACTTTGGTATCGCGACTTGTCGACGCCGTCCCTCTGACTGGGCCAGTTAGTGGCAGTTACGGACGCAGTCCCTCTGGCTGGGCCAGTTAGTGGCAGCCACGGACGCCCTACGTAAGTCCCGTCCTCCGTGGATGTAGCGGCAGTAGGTAGGCGCAGGTTTGACTGGACCCTATGCGGCAGTCAGTGTAGATTGGGTGACTGTACTTTGGGAGTCAGTGGATGCATCATATTATCATCTGTCCCACTTCTTCAGCATCTAGATAGAGGCATAGTAGCTGTAGAGTTATTTTCCAGCTTTTCCCTTTTTCAGCCCTGCTTTTGTTACTTTATGCCTCTAGTAGACTTAGTGGGCAGACCGTTGGGCTTGTTGACGGCACCCACTGAGAACTACTGTGGGAAGTAGTTCTCACACCCGTCGTGGTGTTTTTCCCCAGGGACTTCTTCTCCTGTTCCTGTTGCTCCTGTTGCTGTTTCTTCTGTCCGAGGCGAGGGAGTCGCGAGCTAGTTCCCTACCCGTCGTTGGAGTGTAGCGGTACCCCTTCTGAGGAGAGCTTCAGTAGATTAGTTTACCTCTTTTCCCTCTGTTGAGAGACCCTTGTTGTGAGGTATAGAGTTGTATTTTATTTTACAGTTTGAGAGACTGATGTAGTGAGGATATTTTTGTATTGAGAGCTTGTACACTGATGTTTATTTTTGGAGATATCTCCCTTTTGAGTTTTGTATCAGAGGACTTTTTATACGATCGTATTTGGGAGATGGATATTGTATTATTTTCAGTTGTACAGTGTTTGGACCTCAGTTTTTCAGTAGTTTACTTTCAGCTCTGATATCTGTATACTGTAGTTGATTTTTTTGCAGGTTAGTCGCTTCGTCTATACGGGGTTTCCGTATGGGCGGCGGATCTGTTGGCGAGCCCGGGTCGCAGTTTCGACGCCGGGGCGTGACAGATTAGGTGGTATCAGAGCCTAGGTTGTAGGTCATGGTGAACTTAGAAACCCTAGGCTTGTGGTTGGACATTAGGATGACTACGTGAGAGTCGTGACTTTTAGCGAGAGTCCTGATTGAGTTTATACCTCTCCCAAGAGACGGGATGAGTGATTGGCATGTTTATTCTCCTAAGCGATTATGTTGGCTGCAGACAACATAATGCTATGGAATGGATGACATGTCTTAGACTTTCGCTGGATTGGGTCGTATGGTTGCTGTGTCCTGATGTTTGTTATTGTGCAGTGGACTACGATGCCCCTGAGACGTCGTGTTGTGAAGAGGACACACCCCGCATCTGATGGGTACCCGAGCAGCGGGAGGCAGAGCTATCAGAGCAGAGCGAGACCCAGGGTTATGGACCCAGATGGCACCGATGTCGGAGGCTGTCCGATGCCAGGAGGAAGCCATGGAACGTTTGAGGCGTTTGTCGGAGCAGAGAGCACAGCTAGTTGCAGTACCGCTTGAGAGTCCTCCAGCACTTTCTTCCTATGCAGTGGCATATTCAGCTATTTTAGTGGCACCGATTGAGCGAGCAGCCCCCTCCGTGCCGACGTGTAGTGCCGAGGCACCGAGGCAGGGTGGATAGTGGATAGTAGATGAGCTTTGGGACATCATTGGTCGTCGGAGCCAGTCCCGGCAGTCTGAACCATCCCGATTCATAGGTTTGAGTTGGAGCCTTTGTAGGCAGAATTGGGGTGGGTGGTGATGGAGAGACTATCTGAGAGCCTCCCTGTGCTAGGGAGTTTATACAGTTGTTGAACTGCACGCTCCAGGTTTCGAGGGACGAGGCGCATAGGATATGTTTGATTGGGAATGGGTTGTGCCAGGATACCTTCCAGTCTAGTTGGTCCCTCCATTACGGATTATTGACGCTTCGATGGTGTAGGCATGGTGTATGGAGCGTGGCGTTGCAGTTCCTTTGGATAGGGATCTGCTGCCAGAAGCGAGTTCTGGATTTTGGTGCTTCGCGCCGGGTGATGGAGGGTAGATCGGTCGGCAGAGACAGTGCTGATTTTCTTTTCCAGGGTAGCGGTTTTTTGAGATGCCAGAGATCGGGTGGACCCCGATGGCAGCTTCAGCACCTACATCAGATTGGCGCGGCGGTAGCATGGATTGGTTATCTACGGAGGACCATTTTTGTCACCCCAGTGTGAGCAGAGGCAGACTGAGCGACGACCACCTACAACGAGCAGATGAGTCTGTACCGCCCGGTTGGAGGGCGCTACGGTAGTGGACCAGGTTGTCGCGGGCATGATTTCTTTTCAGCAGTCTGAGTTGAGTGTTTTTGGCTTTCCTTTCTGGACTGGAGGTGGAGTTGTTTCCACGTGCACTAGAGGTACATGTTCATGTTGGTGTTGTGCATGTGGGGGAGCCTAGTGGGTTGTGATCAGTGCAGTTGAGACTTGGGACTTCACCTGCTGATGTGACGATTCAAGGACAGCTCTAGGACTTGGATTGAGCACACAGGTTGGACTGGTTGGTGCGGTGCCGGGCAAGACTGATTGTGGAATGAGAGCAGTCACCCTTCCGCGAGTTGGACTGGAGGAGTTCATTTTCACAGATCACCGGGGTATCCTTCCTGCAGATGCGGCTTCAGCGGTTGGGGCTTGGTGCTACTTTTGGATCGTTGGTGACGATTAGGACTAGAGGTTGTGTCCTTAGGGATCGCGGTTAGATCGTAGCTTCCGTTTGTAGCCACGGCAGGAACGACTTCAACACTTCTCTCCCTTTTCTCGCCTGTGTGCTGAAATTTTCGAACAGGACAAAAATTTCGAAAGACTGCTCCAGAAATGGAGACGGTGTCCGAACCTGTTCTTGTTTGATTGGGGCAAGGGCACTGGTCTTTTCGGAATTTTCGGACTTTTTGTTAATTTCAGCCGTTTTCTAAATTGAGAGTTTTGGTTGACGACTTTCCTGCTGGTGGGGCCTTTACCCTTCTTGTTGGCTGTGTTGGCGTAATCCGTGTAGTTTTGGACGAGTTGAGTTGATCGTTTTTCCTTGTCCTCTGTCCTTTGGAATCCTTGAGGTTTTTCCAGATTTTGGACTCCTAGCCGTGTGGATTCGCTTCGCGGAGTGTGCGTAGCGACTGGGGAGCTGGAGACGGTATTGATGGATACTTACCTTTGGCTTTGGAACTCCCCTTTTGAGCCGTGTTAGTTTCGAGGACGAAACTTTCTTTTAGTGGGGGAGAGTGTGAGGACCTGGTTTCCCCGTGGGGGAGTTTTCTGGTGGTTTGGCAGCTTTCGAAGGCCTGCGTGGTGTGTTGGTGGTGTTTGTGCACAATTTGGACACAAGTGGTGGACTTCGGGCTTAAAATGGATCACGGGAGTACTTGGAGGACCCGTCGAGTGTTTAGAAGTGATTTCGCGCGACACAGATGTCAAATTTGGACTCAGGGCGAAGTTTAGATAAAAGATCACCTCTCCGGATGCCTTCAGGAATTTTTAGAAATGGAATTTGGCAAAAAGGATTTTAGACATGGACCCGGCACGAAAATCGGATCAAGTGGGCTTTCCGGGGGCCTTTGGCAAAATTTCGGATGAGAATTCGGAGAAACGGACATCGGATTTGGATTCAGCGCGCGAAAACGATGAAAATGGACTATTCATTTGTATTTTTCGGAGCCCGGATGACGCGCATGTTTTTCGAGACAGCTTGGCACTGTTCCGGCACCGGCGGCCGGCGGCGGGCAGCGGCGGAGCGCAGCGGGCAGCGGCGCAGCGCGGCGGCGGGCGCGCGGGCAGGCGCGCAGGCGCACGGGCAGGAGCGCGGTCCACCGCGGAGGCGTGCACCCGGGCGGTGGACACGTGGCGGCTCCCGGTTGGCCGGCGCTACGGGCGCGGTCCACGGGAGAAGCGCGGTGTACGGTGGACCGGAGGGTGACACGTGGCGGCGTGTGGTTGGTGCGGTGTAGCGCGCTCGGTGCACCGAGCTGGTGTGGCTCGCCTCAGGGCGCGTGCCTGGCAGGGTGCGCTGGCGCGCGCACGTGCGCGCGCCAGGCGCGCGTTGACTGGCTGCCGGGCCACGTGTCAGTGTCTGGGTCGGCCACGTGTCGCTCGCGTTGTGGTCGGCGCCGCTGTGCGCTGTTTGGCGGGCGACGTGGAGGCCCAGGGAGGATTCGGGCCTGCACAGTGTTGGGCCGGGCCCAACACTGTAGCAGCCCGAATCTTCCGGGCACCCGGAACCTGGGACACGTTCGGTATTTTCCGAATTGTTTTCTGGGCCTATTTAAGCGATCCGAGTTTCCTTCTTTCCCATTTTTCTGTTATTTCCGTGCCTCCTCTCGCCATGGTGCCTTTAGCAAAGTTGATCCCCGAGCTATGCTGCATCCATCTGCAAAGTTTTGAGATTTTTTGGTGGCACGCATCCCGAGGTTTCCATTTTTACGGCGCGGCGCGACGCTCGTCCATTTGGGTTCCCCTTCGTCGCGTTTCGGTGCACGAGCTCCCCCGGCCTACTCCGACCATCTTTTTGAGCGATTTCTTCACCATTGGATTCGCAACAGGTGAGGCTACGATTTTGGTTTCTCGTACATTTTCTGGTTTTGCGTTTTTCGAGGAGTTCTACCTTGCTCTCTGAGGACCTTGTTTGCTGCGTGGATTTTTGAGGGCAGCAGATTGATGGAATTTTATCTCCGCAACCGGGCATCGGATGGAGACGCTCTTGTAGACTTTTTTCATCTACTCGACGCGAGGATCATCGTGGTATTTTTTTTGGAATTTCTTGAGGCCTTCCCGAAGGTATACATCTTCCTCTTTATCTGTGCAAGATTTTACAGTTGTGTGGTTGTATTCGCGCGCCCGTATTGTGGAATTTATAACTTGACCTATGGGGCTCCGATTTGAGCGTGCAGGTACTTGTTTCGAAGCTATCGACGCGTAGAACACAGGGATATTTTATTTGGAATTTCTTGAGCACATTCAGCAGGTGAAATAATCGCATCTTTGCGGCTGAATTTACAGTGTAGTATTTCTTGGCAGATTTTGGGATTTAAGTGTAACTGTAGCCATATGTTGTACCCAGGAGGGATTGTGGACTGTACTGGACCTGCTGGACATAAGATTTGCTGTTTTTCTGGTTTTCTCAGCTGTGTGACCTTGGACAGTTAGCGCCTTCAGGTGGGTGGCCTTATCTTCAAGTTTGATGGACTGAACAGTAAATCTGCTATAGTAGGAACATGCATGATAGTGGATTCTTATGTAGCATGCTAGAATGTAGGAATGGTTATTCCTTGTAATTATCTGTTGATCTTATGATCTCTTTTGCTTCCTACTACCTGTTTAATTTTAGTTATCTTGGAACTTGACCTAGCACCCCCGTCATATGTTGCATGTGTAACCAGACCAGTAGAAAACCCTCACTTGGGCTAGGGTTATGTATGTTTAGACATCCACACTGTTCTTTCATTCCTGGACATAGTGTTATCCTCGCCCGGGTTGTGGGTGGAGAGGTCGGGACTTTGTTTAGTGTGGGGTTGCATTTGCACTCGTGCTTGGGAGCAGAGTGGAGTCTGGTAGTTGTAGTGGGTCGCTTATCTGTGCCGGGAGCCGTTTGGGTAAACGGTAGTCCCGGGAGGTCTTGTATCCCTGTTTGTGCTGTCGCCACTGTGTTAGTGGCAGTTGTGTGCTTGTGTTAGCTGGACCTAGAACCCAGGACCTTTTTGACATACACATGATTTTTAGTTTATCTATGTTTTTCTTCCAAGCTTCGAAGGGCCGCTGGAGTCTGTTCTTGTTTGATTGGACAAAGGCATCAGCCCTTCGGGGTTTGGGTAAAACACTTGTTTCTAACTGTTTTTCTAAAAAGAACTAAAATCGTTAAATATGGATTTCTTCCAGATCAAAATGGTTTTCAATAACAAATGTCACCTGTTTTCTGTAATCTCCCCACTCGAAAGGATTCGAGTGGTCTGGGTTCTAGGGGCCGTTCCTTTGTCGGGACGGAAGCCGCGCGGGGGCCGAGCCTGGAACCTGTTCTTGTTTGATAGGGTTGTAGGTGTAGGTCTCCCGGGACTTTCGGGCCCTAGTTGGTATTTTCTGCGTGTTGTACCGAGGTTGTCGTGTTCCCGAACTGTAAGGGGGCCGGGAACTCCAATAGGCGGAGCCTAGAGTCTGTTCTTATTTGATAGGGTTCTTAGCACCGACCTATCGGGTTTTCCAAACCCTTATAGTGTTGGTCCTTCTTGAGTTATCTGTGTGGTTGATGTTCTGCTGTTGGGAACCGTCGGGGTTGACGGTGGTCCCGAGTCGTTGAGTGTCGTCCGACCAGATTTGTTAGCCCTGAGTTGTGGGTTGGTCCTGGCTGTGGAGTATCTCCAGCCAGTGTGTTTGTGCTGTGAGCTGTTGGAGAGGCTAGTGTCTCGTGTTTCGTGAGAGAGCTGATCAGCTGAGTCGTCGAGAGTGCTCCGACTGTTGTGCGAGATGTTTGTGGATTCTGAGTCTTTCCGTTCAGAGCGTGAGCGTGGATTTTGGACTATAGCCTGCAGTGCCACTTTGAGCTCGACAGAGTGCGCGGATACCCTTGTCCTCGTTGGGGTTGCTCCCCTCGAGTGCCACGTCCGGGGTGGGTCTGCACTTTGGTATCGCGACTTGTCGACGCCGTCCCTCTGACTGGGCCAGTTAGTGGCAGTTACGGACGCAGTCCCTCTGGCTGGGCCAGTTAGTGGCAGCCACGGACGCCCTACGTAAGTCCCGTCCTCCGTGGATGTAGCGGCAGTAGGTAGGCGCAGGTTTGACTGGACCCTATGCGGCAGTCAGTGTAGATTGGGTGACTGTACTTTGGGAGTTAGTGGATGCATCATATTATCATCTGTCCCACTTCTTGAGCATCTAGGTAGAGGCATAGTAGTTGTAGAGTTATTTTCCAGCTTTTCCCTTTTTCAGCCCTGCTTTTGTTACTTTATGCCTCTAGTAGACTTAGTGGGCAGACCGTTGGGCTTGTTGAGGGCTCCCACTGAGAACTACTGTGGGAAGTAGTTCTCACACCCGTCGTGGTGTTTTTCCCCAGGGACTTCTTCCCCTGTTCCTGTTGCTCCTGTTGCTGTTCCTTCTGTCCGAGGCGAGGGAGTCGCGAGCTAGTTCCCTACCCGTCGTTGGAGTGTAGCGGTACCCCTTCAGAGGAGAGCTTCAGTAGATTAGTTTACCTCTTTTCCCTCTGTTGAGAGACCCTTGTTGTGAGGTATAGAGTTGTATTTTATTTTACAGTTTGGGAGACTGATGTAGTGAGGATATTTTTGTATTGAGAGCTTGTACACTGGCGTTTATTTTTGGAGATATCTCCCTTTTGAGTTTTGTATCAGAGGACATTTTTATACGATCGTATTTGGGAGATGGATATTGTATTATTTTCAGTTGTACAGTGTTTGGACCTCAGTTTTTCAGTAGTTTACTTTCTGCTCTGATATCTGTATACTGTAGTTGATTCTTTTTGCAGGTTAGTCGCTTCGTCTATACGGGGTTTCCGTATGGGCGGCGGATCTGTTGGCGAGCCCGGGTCGCAGTTTCGATACCGGGGCGTGACAGGTGAAAAGGATCATCCGGTACGTCAAAGGAACATTGAATTTCGGAATTTGGTATCCTATGGACACAACTCTCAACATAATAGGATACTCAGATGCTGATTGGGCAGGATCAGTGGATGATCGGAAAAGTACGAGTGGTGCATGTTTTTACCTTGGCCATTGTCTTGTCGCATGGCATAGTAAAAAGAAAAACAGCATTGCACTCTCAACTGCCAAAGCGGAATATATTTCAGCAGGAAGTTGTTCGACATAATTGTATTGGATGAAAAGCGTTTTGAGCGACTTTTGAATTCCTGCGACTTCGATAACTATTCTTTGTGACAACACTAGTCCTATAAATATTTCTAAAAATCCTGTGTTGCACTCGAGAACGAAACACATTGAACTTAGATATCATTTTCTAAGAGAGCTAGTTGAATCAAGTATTCTTCAAATTTCTTATATTTCAACAGAAGATCAATTAGCCGATATTTTAACAAAACCTTTGGATCAAAAACGATTTATTCATTTGCGTAAAGCAATTGGAATGCTTCCTTTGAAATAACACTTTTTGAAACCATTGCTTAGGTTAGGTTTTGTTTTGTGTTTCTGTTCTTTATCTATGCTTGTACATAGAACATTAACTGAGCATATGTTATTGACTTTAATTGCATCCTTTCATGTTTTAAGAAATTTATTACGATTTGGATATCATGATAATTCATCTGATGCAATGATCATTTATATCGATTAAGTCATTTTTAATTGATCAAAGTCAATTTCTCTCTCAAATGATCTCTTGGTATAGTTTTTATCATATTTGAAAATTGAGTTAAGTTTGAACACGAGATCAATTTTTGGTTGAATACTTCATATCTTAAATAATTGATAGCCAATTGAGGGAGAGTTTATTAAAAAATGTTATGCTCAAAAGATGTGGAAAGAGTTATATCGCAATGAGGAGTGTGAAAGCTACCACCACATGGAGGAAAGAGCTACCACCTCGGTCGTCCGAGTACTGTGTGCAGCTACTACATGTAGACGAAGCATGGTTTTTCTTGTTGATTAAATAAAATACTTTTTGGAATACTTAATTCTGCCAAATTTCAAGGTTGGTATAAGGTGGGATTTTATCGAAAGATGCTCAAAGAGCCACTCCCTATAATAAATTGACTAGATATAGTATCTAACTTATTTGGGATTTCAAACATCTATCGATCTTTGTGCTTCATTTTCTTTACCAAATTGATGATTTGATAAACGCATTACTCATTAGATCGTGATTGATGTTTTTGAACTTGTTCAACTTTAAAGGATTTAATTTTTATAAATTTTCGTTTCATTACTTGGATATTATTGATAAATTTAGCATAATCTATTTCTTTTGATATGAAACGATGATTTTTGTTTAAAGTTGACATACAAAAGTGCTTACAAACTTTTATGGAATTTCTGGAATTTTTGTAAATTTTTCTGAAGAAAAAGTTGAAGCCGATCCGGACTGAAAATTTTGATCCGCCAGAAACTGTCTGCGGGTAGCCTATCCGGACTAGATTCTTGAGCCGATTCGGACCGCGGCTAGGGTTTATATGAAACGAAAGGGTATTTGATTTTTTTTTACCTCAAGCTTTTGTTTCTAGCATCCTAGAGCTTCTCTCTCTAGAAAACAACTGATTTGGAGCCCTTCAAACCCAAGTTCTTCCGATTCAAATAAGTTTTTATGATCAAAACTCGGGTTATTCACTGTTTTTGCTCTGTTCTTCCAAAACGTGAGGGATTTCATGTCTCTTTTTTAAATTTGGTTTTTGGTCAAATTTCTTTTAAAATAAGAACTCTGAGTAGATTAGTTGTAACAATCTGACTCTCCCAGCGTTTCTTTTGTTTATCCGCACTGGGACCCTCTATTATTTGAACCTCTATTTTTCCTTCTTTCTGATTGGTGGGTGGTGTCTAAGGGCACCCATTTTATTTTTGTACGTTAGTGCACGAAAAATGCTGGCCGGCGGTACGACCGGAGCGTAAATCCGACCTACGGACATCCCGGTATAGGGATTTTAAACTCTGGGTAACTACCGGGTGCACCGAAAATCATGCATCAGGATTTGCACGACTTTCGACGAAAGAGTGGATCTGATCCTTTAATTAGGGTTTCGTGGGTTGTAGCCGCTTCTTCTCTTTTTGGTTTTCCGCTCGTTAACGTTTTGGGGGGAACGAGAAAGGGGGAAGGGGATTTCAAAAGTTCGAAAAGTTTTGAAAAGAAAAAGAGCGCGTGGGGGGAGAGGAGAGAGCCAGCCGCACAGTGCATCGGGACCGGAGACGGAAGGGAAGATCCGCCGTCCTCCCCTCCGTGACCTAGGTGAGCGTTCTTCCTCCTCCTCCATTGTCCGTCTGTGGTTGTTTTGTCGTTGGGGGTGGATTAAGCCGTCGCCGCCGCCGCCACCGTTGTCGCGCCGCCGCCCGCACGGGGCGACGCTCTGCCGCGCGGCCGCCCGCGCGGGCATGCGCCCGCGCGGGGCGCTTCGTGCGCCGCGCCGCCACCCGTTCAAGCTTGCGCCCGCAAGGGGCGCCGCTCTGCCGCGCCGCCGCTCGCGCGGGCATGCGCCCCGCTGCGCGCGCCGCGCCACCACCCGTACGGGCCTGCGCCCGTACGGGGCGCCGCTCTGCCGCGCCGTCGCCCGCGCGGGCATGCGCCCGCGCGGGGCGCTCCATGCGCCGCGCCGCCACCCGTGCGGGCATGTGCCCCGCACGGGGCGCCGCTCTGCCGCGCCGCCGCCCGCGCGGGCATGCGCCCGCGCGAGGCTCTTCATGCGCCGCGCCGCCACCCGTGCGGGCATGTGCCCCGCACGGGGCGCCGCGCTGTCGCACCGCCGCCGCGCGGGCATGCGCCCGCGCGGGGCACTTAGTTGCGCCGCGCCGCCACCCGTGCAGGCATGTGCTCGGCACGGGGCGCCGCTCTGCCGCGCCGCCGCCGCGCGGGAATGCACCCGCGCGGGGCGCTTGGTTGCGCCGCGCCGCCAACCGTGCGGTCCTGTGCCGCACGGGGCGCCGCTCTGCAGCGCCACCGCCGCGCGGGCATGCGCACGCGTGGGCCGCTTGGTTACGCCGCGCCGCCAACCGTGCGGGCCTGTGCCGCACGGGGCGCCGCTCTACCGCGTCGCCGCCGCGCGGGCATGCGCCCGCACGGGGCGCTTGGTTGCGCCGCGCTGCCACCCGTGCGGGCCTGTGCCGCACGGGGCGCTGCTCTGTCGCCGCCACTGTCGCGTCGCGGCCACCGTCGCGCTGCTGCCGCCGCGTGGCTGGGTGCCACGTGGGGCTTTGCCACCGCCGCCGTCGCGCCGCTGCCGTCGCACCGCCGCCACCCGCGTGGTTTGCCGCTCGACCCATCAGTCTTCCGCCGTGTGCGTTCGTGGGTCTTTCATTTCTAGTTTTCGGTTGGGCTGTCCGTTTGTAGCGTCTCCGCTTTTCGGGTCTTGACAGTTGTTTTTTTGGGACTCCTCAGGTCGGGACAGCAAGTCGACTTCTAGCATACCAACCAAGCGCAGTTCTGGTGGGTGCTCCCCTCTGTTACCCCCGGGATTACGGTAAAGGAAACCATGTCACGTGGGGAAAGCAACACTTATTTTTTCTTCGAGCATGTCTAACCTCGTTTATGTGAACTGTTTACTGCTAATCTTTCCAATAACTGTGGATCACTTAGAGTTATCATGTACACATTTATTATATTGAGCCCAAGGTTTGCTTGCACGCACACCAGCGGTTTGGCCACCGAACTAGTGTATTTTTCCGAAAAAATGGCACGTTGGCCCGTGTACCCCACGACTAGTGATGATGGGGACCTCTTATGGCTGCTCAAGTACCGCACGAGCGTCGTGGAGGGGTATAGGCAAATCACGAGAGCCAGGTGATTTTAATCTCTTTTTTTACTGGAGTACTATGGAATCTTGAGAATGGGAAGCTTGGAAGTTCCAAGTGGTTTCGGTTTGCATGAAATTTAAATCTCCATGAGCATTTCCATTACGTTGCATTTATTTCCCGATATTTGTAGGGTTGCTTACTTTTCACTGTTGTGACAGGACCGGGAGGGGGAATGGGGCGGGGGTGAGGCCGAAATGCAAGGATACCGTTGAGGCCGCAAAAACAAAATCTGATGACTCTTTTACGTTATTGCCTTTCTGTTTTTAAACCGTTGTAGTGGTTGGCATGTAATTATGTGTGGCTTGCATCTATGTGAACTGTAATAGTTGAACGTCTAATCATCTGGTCTTCCGGTTGGGTCAACACCCCTTTTTCAAACGATATTCAAATGGTTGCGAAAATGGCTTTGAAAACACGGGTGCCGGGTAGGCACCAGCTTTTAAAACCTTGGATTTATCCTTTCAAAACACCGGGGCCTTTTTGTTTTATGTAACTCCATCTGCTCCCATGACGTACGTTGTGATTGCTGTGGTTATCGTGTTTGTCGGAGTGACATCGCCGCGCGCATGTAAGCGGTGCCCGTCAAGATGAAGGGCCGCGTTTGCATGCATGGCGAGTCTGACACGGACTGGGGGGTACTGCGCCTTCCTACAATATATATATATATATATATATATATATATATATATATATATATATATATATATATATATATATATATATATATATATATATATATATATATATATACCCCGGGGCATGACAGATAATATGGTATCAGAGAAAACGAGCACTTTAACCACAGGGGTCGGGGTCGGGCAGCCACACAGAGTTAATGCCACTAACTGTTGAATGATAAGATAGCCGGAGAGTAGACGCTGAGAACCTGAGGGTCCGAGCGAGGGGGGGGAAAGTGTGAGGACCCGGATCCCCACGATGAGATTACTAGTTGATTGGCGGCTTCCGGAGGCCTATGTGGTGTGTCGGTGGTGTTTGTGCACAATTTAGACACAAGTGACAGACTTCGGGCATAAAATGGATCACGTGGGTGATCGGTTGACCCCGTCGGATCTTTAGATGTGGTTTCGCGCGAAACAAATATTAAAATTGGGCTCAGCGCGAAGTTTGGGCAATAGAACACCTTCCCGGATGCCTTCGGCAAATTTTAGGATTTGAATTTGGCAAATCGGACTTTGGATTTGGATTCAGTGCGCGAAAACGATGAAAACAGGCAATTTACTTGTATTTTTCGGAGCCCGGATGACCCGGCACGAATTTTGAGGCAAGGGGGCACTGTTCCGGCGCCGGCGGGCGGCGGTGGGCAGCGGCGGCGCGCGGCGACGCGGGCTCGGGCATGCAGCGGGCGACCGCGGGCAGGCGCGCGGGCGCGCGAGCAGGCGCGCAGTCCACGGGCAGGCGTGCACCGGAGGCAGGCCACGTGGCGTGACAGGATTGGTCGGTGCTGTGGACCCGGTTCACGGAGCGAGTGTGGACGGCCTCGTGCTGCGTGCCGGTCAGAGTGGCAGGCGGCTGTGCGGGGAGCATGCGAGCGCACGTGGGCCGCCTCTGAGTGCGGTCCACGTGGGCGCGTGTGGTTGGCGGGTGCAAAACACCCGCATGAGTGGACCATGCCACGTGGCAGGGAACTAGCGGCTGTGGTCGCTGTTCCCTGTTATGTAGGTCACGTGGCGCACCCGGAGTGTTTCGGGCGCACCGCGGGGGGGAGTTCCTGGTACACTGTGGGGGCCCGAAAGATTCGGTCGCCCGGAAAGTGTACCAGGAAGTGCTTTTTGGACCCAGATTTCAGCCTATAAATAGGCTTTGGGAGCTTTTGGTGCGGGATTTTTGGCAGTCTTGGAGCTCCGTCTTCTACTGAGACCTTCTACACTATATTTTCTACCCTCCCTTGCATCTTGGGCATTTTTTGAGACTCCGGCTTCGGCATTATCTGCGACGCGCCGCACATCGATTCACTTTGGATTTTTGGCTACTATCGTCGCTCTTCAGTCCGCGAGGCACACCGGATCACCCCGATGGAATTTTGAGCCGATTTTCATAGCAGCGTGTTCACGAGAGGTAAGGCTTCGTTTTTCGTGTTGTTCACTTCTCCTTGTTTCGAGTTTTCAGCACTGTTCCCGAGGTGTTTCTGTGACTCCTTTTCCTGTTGTGAGGTTTTGGACAGCGGAGGCTTGTCGATTTTCTATCTTCGCGCTCGGGCATCAGATGGAGGCGTACCTATAGTCGTTTTGCATCTACTCATCTCAAGGAATGTCCTCGAAATTTTTATGGATTTTACTGAATTTTCCCGAAGGTAAGAAAATTCCATTTTTCTGGACAGAGTTGTACTGTTTTTGATATTTGGGAATTTCGAGATGATCACCTTGTGGAATTTGTAACTTGTGCTACAAAACTCGGATTGGGACGTGCAGGTACCCGTTTCGAAGTGCTCGGCGCGACGAACGCAACGGTTATTTTTTCGGATTTTTCTGAGTTCATCTCGCAGGTGAGATTTAAGCTTTTTCAGGGTTGTATCCCGCAGTTTTTGCAGTATAGTGGATTGTCGGAGCCCCGCATTGTATAATTTGTATCTTGGCCTATAGGTGTCGGAACGGGGCGTATTAATACTCGTTTTGGGGCTACTCGTCGCGAGGATCTTAACCGTACATTTTCTGGAATTTTTAGAGCGCTGCTTGGAGGTGAGAATTGCCTATCTTTTGCTGTTTGGGAAAAACAGCAATGTTGTTGGGATTTGTTGGGGTATAGTTTGTATCGTGATGTTGTTTGTTGGGGTGTTGCATGGTTGGCGTGATGTTGTTTGGAGCCGAGGCTTGCACGACATGTACGAGGTTGCGGGTTCAGCATATTATGTTAGCAGGTGGCCACGCTCTTCACCGACTTCAGCTTAGCCTGCGAAAAGCGTTTCAGGTGGGTGGTTGTTGCATACCTCAACTTCTGACTTGCTCACTAAGTTTATTACAGAATTCGCCACTTGGACTATGTGATTGATTACCATGCATGATCGAATGAGATAATTGTGAGCCTAGCATGTGAGATTAATTTTGTGGGCATAGCATGTTGGAACATGATTGTTGGGATATCTTGATAGTGATAATTAACATGCCATGTTAGCATATAGATTTGATGAAAGTTGGTTAAATGGATTAATTGTTGGGACATGATGACATATCTATGTGCGGGTACTACTTGGGTGATTTATTATGGATCAGGGATTACTTACATGTGTAGTGGGCTGATGATCCTAGCATGATGGTTATATCTATGTGGATTTATTATTTGATACACTTGTGGAACTGTTATTTGATATCTCTCTTTCATCTTGCATGAGGACTCTTGCATGCTTGTATGGACATCTAGATAGGCCACTATTTATTGCTACACTATCATATTGGGATTTGACTTAGGAGAAACCATGATTGTTTCCTTTCTCCTTCTCATTTAGACTTTTGAATCTTGTTGCTCGGGTTTGAGCAGGGGTACGGGATAGTGTAGCCGGGACCTTGGGGTCGGGGACAGGTGGTATTCGATTATGGGTTGTGGGGTATTGTGGCTACCGCGGATAGTAGGCGGTTGACCGGATACAAATTATTTTACTCGATTTTAGATTGGGGGTTATTGCGGCTACCACGGATAGTAGGCGGTTGATCGGATGTCGGATGTGGGACATCATTGAGGTTGTGGGTTATTTCGGTGACCGCGGATATTGGGCGGTTGACCGTATGTTTACTTATGCATCAGATTGGGTATCAGTATTCGTTAGTGGATAGATTTTTCCCACTATGATCAGAGTCGTGATCTAGTCCTGCTTTTATGATACTTGTGACAGTGAGTGAGTTTTTATCACACCGGCGCGGTTATTGCCCGGTGATTCTTTCCTCGTGTGGGTCGCTCCCCTCGAGTTCTCCTCCGGAGGCTGGGGGTCAGACAGTTTTTGACAGTTTATGCTATCACATCGGTGCGGTTATTGCCCGATGATGAGGGCGGCGGCAGGCAGTACCAGTTTTTACTGGTGGATAGATTGGGTTGCTGATGCATACATACAGTCTTTCCTTTCGATATTGCATTTAGAGGCATTCTAGTGGTAGTTTTCCTGTTTCAGCAGTTCATTTACAGTCTTACCATTTACCTTTTTCCTTGCCTCTGGTAGACTTAGTGGGTACGCCGGAGTTTGAGGCTTTACCCACAGGGGGAGGCTACTGGTTTACTAGTGGTTCTCACCCCCATTGTTGTTTCCCTTTTTTCCTCCTTTGTTTTGCGGAGTCTTAGCGGGTGTTGCTGATTCTGCGGTTGTTGATCGAGGCAAGGGAGTCACGAGCTAGATCCCTACCCGTCGTTGGAGAGTAGCGGTACCCCTTCAGAGGCGATCTTCAGTAGATTAGTTCTGTTATTTTTCTCTTTTGAGAGATTCTTGTAGTGATGATATGATATGTATTGAGATCCTGTACACTGATGTATTTATTGGAGATATCTCCCTGTTGAGTTCTGAGTTTTGTATATGAGGATATTGTATGGTTATCATTTTTGGGAGATGGATATTGTTGTATTATTTCCAGTTGTACAGTGATTGACTTTAGTTTACAGCAGATTTTTATTTATAGCTCTGATATCTGTTTAGCTGTAGCACTTTTCTTGCAGGTAGGACGCTTCGCCTATGCGGGTTTGGCATAGGTGGCGGATCTGTTGGCGAGCCTGGGTCGCAGTTTCGACCCCGGGGCGTGACAGATTAGGTTGGTATCAGAGCCTAGGTTATAGGTCATGGTGGACTTAGAAACCCTAGGCTTATGGTTTGACCCTTGGTTGACTTCGTGAGAGTCGTGATTTTTAGCGAGAGTCCTGATTGAGTTTTATACCTCTCCCAAGGGACGGGAAGAGTGATTAGCATGTTTATTCTCCTAAGTGATTATGTTGGCTGCAGACAACATAATGCTGTGGAACGGGTGACATGCTTTAGACTTTCGCTGGATTGGGTCGAGCGCTGTTGTGTGCTGTTTTGTGGTTTCGTAGTGGCGAGCGGTGTCTCCCCGATACTGTGTGTTGACCCGTGTGCATCCTGTCATAGCAGTTGAGCTTGAGCGGTTGGTTTTGGGCTGGTTACCTAGATTGAGGTCAGAGAACTCCGGACCCAGATGACAGGATTGTCTTAGGCCTTTCAACAGTAGAGTGAGCAGCTGGTTTGGGTGACACGATTGTCGGAGCAGCATGCAGCTCGACAGTGTTTCCTTCTGAGACCACCCGGTTGCAGTATCCTCAGTGGTAAGGATTTCTGTGGCACCGATGGAGCGAGTAGCCCCTCTGTGCCAATGTTTAGTGTCGAGGCACCGAGGTAGGGTGGATAGTTGACAGCTGGTGAGCTGAGGGGACATGATCGATCTATTCAGCCAGATTTGGCAAATGAACCACCCCGACTCGTAAGATTGAGTCGGAGCCTTTGGAGGCAGAGTCGTGGTTAGTGGTGATGGAGTGATCAAGTGAGAGCCTCACTGTGCTAGAGAGTTTTTGCAGTTGTTGAACTGCGTGCTCCAGGTTTCGAGGGATGAGGCGCATAGGATGTGTGTGTCTGGGAGTGGATTGCGCCAGATACCTTTCAGTTTATTCGGTCCCTCCTGTACAGGTTTTGGATCTTGGATGCCTCGATAGAGTAGGCGTTGTGTATGGAGCATGGCACTGCAGTTTCTTTGGATAGGGATCTGCCGCCAGAGGTGAGTTCTGGATATTGGTGCTTGGCGCCGGGTGATGGAGGACAGATTGGCCGGCAGAGGCATTTCTGATTTCTTTTTCCAGGATAACGAGTTCTCGAGATGCCAGAGATCGGGTGGACCCCGATGGCAACATCAGCATCTATATCAGAGTAGCCCAGCGGAAGCGTGGATTTGTTATCTGCGGATGACCGTATTCGTCGCCTCCGTGTGAGCAGAGACAGAGGTCGTGCTCCCTATGTGAATAGTCGTAATTTTTCTGGCAGACTAAGCGACGACCATTTGCATCGAGCGGATGAATCTGTGCCGCCCGGTTGGAGGGCGCCACGGTAGTGGATTGAGTTGTCGCAGGTGTGATTTCATCACAGCAGTCTGGGTTAGAGCATGTTGCATTCCTGCATGGACTAGAGGCAGATTTGTTACCACGTGCACTTGAGGTACAGGTTCCTGTTAGTGTTGTGCATGTGGAGGAGGCTTGTGGATCATGTCCAGTGCAGCTGAGACTGCGAGTTACCGACAGATTTATTGGTAATTGTGGTAGTTCGGTATTTTGACCCTGTGCTTGAGATTGATTGGCACAATGCCACAGGATGTTTTGACTGAGGAGAGAGAGGACGTTGACCCTCTGCGAGGCAGACGAGAGGAGGCTTGGTTGTTGAGATTGTTAGAGCACACAGGTTTTAGCGGCAGTGTGAGAGGTGCTTACGGCGGCACCGGGACTCAAGGATATCTCTGTTGCCCATGAGATCCCTGGTGTGATTTCACCTGAGCTGTTGATAATGCCGCCGGTTAGGGAGATAGAGATTGCGTTTGACGTGGTTCGGGGAACCGCGCCACCCTTGACAGCACCTCATTGGATATCGCCGGTAGAGCTGAGAGAGCTGATGGCGCAGTTGCAGGATCTGATGAATCGAGGGTTCTGTTTGACCTAGTGCCACGCCGTTGGTACATGGTGGTGATGCCACGTCGTTGATACACGACTGTGAGGGTCCTTTTATGGTTCGAGTGTAGATAGGTCCGGGTGGTATCTAGAACCTTTTGATGGAGTCATACTCCGGCAGTTATTGTATGATGCGAGTACCTACTTGGAATCAGACAGCCGAGGACTTTGCCTAGATGGCATTCAGGATCCGATAGGGGCATTATGAGCGCACAGTGGGCCAAATGGAATAATTAATGCCCTGTTGTCTTCAAGATCTGAGGAATTGTGTGTTCCAGATGTACTTGGACAGATTGGGAGTGGTGTTCCCCGAGGATATTTGATTTACTCCCAGAGCGACTTGGAGCACGAGGGGCACTTGGGGATGTGCTACCGTGCCTGTGTGGATGAAGCTGTATGCCAAGTTATTGAGATACAAGTTTTAGCTTCTGAAGCTTACCTTCGTGGGTCACATTGTGTTAGCCGTAGGGGCGGCGGTGGAAATCCGGCCAATATGGATACCATTTGGAAATTGGCCGAGGTCGACAATTATTGTCAAGGTGAGGAGCTTCTTGGACTTGGCAGTGCCTGGAGAGCATGGCTAATGGATAATGAAACTGATATCAGCACCAATGCTAGTATTACTAGTGTTGGGAGAAGGATCTGTGAGTTATAGTGATGCCTCCCATAGTGACTGTGGAGTTACCGATTGGGCTATTATTGAGCATTCTGGATTACCCCGATAGGGCCACTGTGATGGCAGATACCTGGAGCAGGAGAGCTGTCTGGGGTTGAGTTTGATGATTCCACAGCTGGCACTGTGTGGACCGTTGAGGTAATCAGGGCTTGTGGTTGTGTCCCTGAGGGTCCCTTTTGATGGTAGACCGTGGCTGAGTAGTTCACTCGGATGGTCAAGATTCGGGAGCGACCGAGTGAGGACCCCTCCTTGTTAGGATTCTTTTCCTTATTGAATGATAGTGTGGGTACGCTTCGGATTGCCTTGGTTGAGTTGACCCAGGATGTGGTTTGGTGCGTGTTGCACTAGTGGTTATTTTGTTTCCCCCCAGCTTTTTGATGGAGCCCCTGTGGTGTTTCATGTCTCAGCTCATGAGTGTTTTGTTTTTGGATCCCTCGCCCGTGATTGACTCGCTCCATTTGAGAGCTAAGAGTGTTTTGAGTACGAGGGACGCCTGTTGCGAATTCTGGCTTGTGAGGTGAGGGAATGCCGCAATCGGGCTATGCCGTACTGGTTGTGGTTGTTGTTGTTATTGTGGAGTAATCACGGGGAGTGAGCGGTGACTTAGGAGCTGGAGACGGGGATGTTGAGTACTTACCCTTGGTGTTTGTGACTCCTAGTGGAATTGAGCTAGTTTCGAGGACGAAACTTTCTTTTAGTGGGGGAGGATGTGAGGACCCGGATCCCCACGATGAGATTACTAGTTGATTGGCAGCTTCCGGAGGCCTACGTGGTGTGTCGATGGTGTTTGTGCATAATTTGGACACAAGTGACAGACTTCGGGCTTAAAATGGATCACGTGGGTGATCGGTTGACCCCGTCGGATCTTTAGATGTGGTTTCGCGCAAAACGGATATTAAAATTGGGCTCAGCGCGAAGTTTGGGCAATAGAACACCTTTCCGGATGCCTTCGGCAAATTTTAGGATTTGAATTTGGCAAATCAGACTTCGGATTTGGATTCAGCGCGCGAAAACGATGAAAACGGGCTATTTACTTGTATTTTTCGGAGCCCGGATGACCTGGCACGAATTTTGAGGCAAGGGGGCACTGTTCCGACGCCGGCGGGTGGCGGCGGCGGTGGTGGGCAGCGTCGGTGCGGGCTCGGGCAGGCGGCGGGCGACCGCGGGCAGGCGCGCGGGCAGGCGCTCGGTCCACGGGCCAGCGTGCACCGGAGGCAGGCCACGTGGCGTGACAGGACTGGTTGGTACTGTGGACCCGGTTCACGGAGCGAGTGTGGACGGCCTCGGGCTGCGTGCCGGTCAGAGTGGCAGGCGGCTGTGCGGGGAGCATGCGAGCGCACGTGGGCCGCCTCTGAGTGCGGTCCACGTGGCCGCGTGTGGTTGGCGAGTGCAAAACACCCGCATGAGTGGACCATGCCACGTGGCAGGGAACTAGCGGCTGTGGTCGCTGTTCCCTGTTATGTGGGTCACATGGCACACCCGGAGTGTTTCGGGCACACCGCGGGGGGGAGTTCCTGGTACATTGTGGGGGCTCGAAAGATTCGGGCGCCCGGAAAGTGTACCGGGAAGTGCTTTTTGGACCCGGATTTCAGCCTATAAATAGGCTTTGGGAGCTTTTGGTGCGGGATTTTTGGCAGTCTTGGAGCTCCCTCTTCTACTGAGACCTTCTACACTGTATTTTCTACCCTCCCTTGGATCTTGGGCATTTTTGGAGACTCCGGCTTCGGCATTATCTGCGACGCGCCGCACATCGACGCACTTTGGATTTTTGGCTATTACCTTCGCTCTTCAGTCCGCGAGGCACTCCGTTTCACCCCGATGGAATTTTGAGCCGATTTTTGCAGCAGCGCGTTCACGAGACGTAAGGCTTCGTTTTTTGTGTTGTTCACTTCTCCTCGTTTCGAGTTTTTGGCACTGTTCCCAAGGTGTTTCTATGACTCCTTTTCCTACTGTGAGGTTTTGGACAGCGGAGGCTTGTCGATTTTCTATCTTCGCGCTCGGGCATCAGATGGAGGCGTGCCTTGAGTCGTTTTGCATCTAATCATCGCAAGGAACGTCCTCGTAATTTTTATGGATTTTACTGAATTTTCCCGAAGGTATGAAAATTCTATTTTTCTGGACAGAGTTGTACAGTTTTTGATATTTGGGAATTTCGAGATGGTCACCTTGTGGAATTTGTAACTTGAGCTACAAAACTCGGATTGGGACGTACAGGTACCCGTTTCGAAGGGCTCGGCCAGACGAACACAGCGGTTATTTTTCCAGATTTTTCTGAGTTCATCTCGCAGGTGAGATTTAAGCCTTTTCGGGGTTCTATCCTGCAGTTTCTGCAGTATAGTGGATTGTCGGCGCCCCGCATTGTATAATTTGTATCTTGGCCTACAGGTGTCGGAATGGGGCGTATAAATACTCGTTTTGGGGCTACTCGTCGCGAGGATCGCAACCGTGCATTTTCTGGAATTTTTGGAGCGCTGCTTGGAGGTGAGAATTGCCTATCTTTTGCTGTTTGGAAAAAACAGCAATGTTGTTGGGATTTGTTGGGATATAGTTTGTATCGTGATGTTGTTTGTTGGGGTGTTGCATGGTTGGCGTGATGTTGTTTGGAGCCGAGGCTTGCGCGGTATGTACGAGGTTGCAGGTTCAGCAGATTATGTTAGCAGGTGGCCACGCTCTTCACCGACTTCAGCTTTGCCTGCGGAAAGCGTTTCAGGTGGGCGGTTGTTGCATACCTCAACTTCTGACTTGCTCACTAAGTTTATTACAGAATTCCCCACTTGGACTATGTGATTGATTACCATGCATGATCGAATGAGATAATTGTGAGCCTAGCATGTGAGATTAATTTGGTGGGCATAACATGTTGGAACATGATTGTTGGGATATCTTGATAGTGATAATTAACATGCCATGTTAGTATATAGATTTGATGAAAGTTGGTTAAATGGATTAATTGTTGGGACATGATGACATATCTATGTGCGGGTACTACTTGGGTGATTTATTATGGATCAGGGATTACTTACATGTGTAGTGGGCTGATGATCCTAGCATGATGGTTATATCTATGTGGATTTATTATTTGATACACTTGTGGAACTGTTATTTGATATCTCTCTTTCATCTTGCATGAGGACTCTTGCATGCTTGTATGGACATCTAAATAGGCCACTATTTATTGCTACACTATCATATTGGGATTTGACTTAGGAGAAACCATGATTGTTTCCTTTCTCCTTCTCATTTAGACTTTTGAGTCTTGTTGCTCGGGTTTGAGCAGGGGTACGGGATAGTGTAGCCGGGACCTTGGGGTCGGGGACAGGTGGAATTCGATTATGGGTTGTGGGGTATTGCGGCTACCGCAGATAGTAGGCGATTGACCGGATACAGATTATTTTACCCGATTTTGGATTGGGTGTTATTGCGGCTACCGCGGATAGTAGGCGGTTGACCGGATGTCGGATGTGGGACATCATTGAGGTTGTGGGTTATTTCGGTGACCGCGGATATTGGGCGGTTGACCGTATGCTTACTTATGCATCAGATTGGGTATCAGGATTCGTTAGTGGATAGATTTTTCCCACTATGATCAGAGTCGTGATCCAGTCCTGCTTTTATGATACTTGTGACAGTGAGTGAGTTTTTATCACACCGGCGCGGTTATTGCCCGGTGATTCTTTCCTCGTGTGGGTCGCTCCCCTCGAGTTCCCCTCCGGAGGCTGGGGTCAGACAGTTATTGACAGTTTATGCTATCACATCGGCGCGGTTATTGCCCGATGATGAGGCAGCGGCAGGCAGTACCAATTTTTACTGGTGGATAGATTGGGTTATTGATGCATACATACAGTCTTTCCTTTCGATATTGCATTTAGAGGCTTTCTAGTGGTAGTTTTCCTGTTTCAGCAGTTCATTTACAGTCTTACCATTTACCTTTTTCCTTGCCTCTGGTAGACTTAGTGGGTACGCCGGAGTTTGTGGCTTTACCCACAGGGGGAGGCTACTGGTTTACTAGTGGTTCTCACCCCCATTGTTGTTTCCCTCTTTTCTCTCCTTTGTTTTGCAGAGTCTTAGCGGGTGTTGCTGATTCTGCGGTTGTTGATCGAGGCGAGGGAGTCACGAGCTAGATCCCTACCCGTCGTTGGAGAGTAGCGGTACCCCTTCAGAGGAGATCTTTAATAGATTAGTTGTGTTATTTTTCTCTTTTGAGAGATTCTTGTAGTAAGGATATGATATGTATTGAGAGCCTGTACACTGATGTATTTATTGGAGATACCTCCCTGTTGAGTTCTGAGTTTTGTATATGAGGATATTGTATGATTATCATTTTTGGGAGATGGACATTGTTGTATTATTTCCAGTTGTACAGTGATTGATTTTTGTTTACAGCAGATTTTTATTTATATCTCTGATATCTATTTAGCTGTAGCACTTTTCTTTTTGGGACATATAGTATCAGCAGCAAGAATCGCAGTGGACCCCAAGAAGGTGGAGGCGGTGACGCACTGGCCCCGGCCAACTACGGTGATGGAGGTTAGAAGCTTCTTAGGACTGGCCGGGTACTACCGACGTTTTGTGGAGGGCTTCTCAAAAATCGCCACCCCCCTAAACCGACTAACCAGGAAGGGAGAGAAATTCATCTGGACGGCGCAGTGTCAAGAAAGTTTTGAACAACTCAAAGATAGACTAACACGGGCACCCGTGCTCACACTACCGACGCCCGAAGAAGAATTCGAAGTTTACTGTGACGCGTCAAGAAATGGGCTAGGATGCGTACTGATGCAACAAGGGAAGGTTGTTGCCTACGCGTCAAGGCAACTGAAGGATTACGAGCAAAACTACCCCACTCACGACCTGGAATTCGCGGCAGTCGTCTTCGCGCTGAAGCTCTAGAGACACTACTTGTACGGGACTCATTGCAACATATTTTCGGATCACCAGAGCCTCAAGTACATTTTTACCCAGAAAGAACTAAACTTATGCCAAAGACGCTGGCTCGAACTGTTGAAGGATTATGACATAACCCTGCTGTATCACCCTGGGAAAGCGAACGTGGTGGCGGACGCCCTGAGTAGAAGGGGCCAAGCGGGGGAGCTGCCCGCGAACCCCATCACGCAGGAAGACCGCTTAGCCACGGAACTATCTCGTTTGAGGTTGGAGGTGGTACCAGTCGGTACTGTGTCGCGACTCCTAACCCTGGTAGTCAGGCCCACCCTATTCGAGAGAATCCTAAAAGGCCAAAGGACAGATCCCCTACTACAACACAAGCGGGAGGAGCTTCTCGCAGATAAGGGCAGTGACTTCTCGATCGGCGCGAACGACGCAATCCGTTACCGGGGACGAATCTGTGTGCCCGAAACATCAGACCTAAAGGGTGAGATCCTAACCGAGGCACACAGCGCCCCCTACACGGCACATCCCGGCGGCACGAAGATGTACCAAGACCTGAAGCAAACCTTCTGGTGGCCCGGGATAAAATCAGACGTGACGCAACACGTGGCCCGCTGCCTGGTTTGTCAACAGGTGAAGGCTGAGCACCAACGTCCAGCGGAAAACTTCAACCCTTACCTGTGCCAGTGTGGAAGTGGGAGCAAATCACCATGGACTTCGTCGCTGGATTTTCGAGATCCCAGCAGGGCCACGACGCAATCTGGGTCGTAGTCGACCGATTAACGAAAACAGCTCATTTTCTACCCATCCATACGACATGGACTCAAGACCGGCTGGCGCAGGTCTACATTGGCGAAATTGTGAGATTGCATGGGATACCAACCACCATCACTTCTGATAGAGACACCCGTTTCGTATCAAAATTTTGGCAAAGCCTACAATGAGCGATGGGAACCAAACTACACTTCAGCACAGCTTTCCACCCTCAGAGTGATGGACAATCTGAGAGAGTGATCCAAGTACTGGAGGACATGATTCTACTCTCAGGACGACGACGACTGGTAGGGATCTAGCTCGCGACTCCCTTACCTCGATCTGAAGAAGCAGCAGCTGGAACAGCAGGAACAGGCGTAGAAATCCCTGGGGAAAAAGACACCATGACGGGTGTGAGAACTACATCCCACAGTAGCTCTCAGTGGGTGCCGTCAACAAGCCCAACGGTCTGCCCACTAAGTCTACTAGAGGCATGAGGAAACAAAAGAAGTGTTGTACAGAAAAGGGAAAAAAAGCTGGAAACTAAATTCTACAGCTACTACGCCTCTATCTAGATGCTCAAAAAGCGGGACAGATGAAAATATGATGCATCTGCTAACATAACAGTATAGTCACCCAATCTGAATTGACTGCCTCCTCGGGTCCAGTCAAGCCTGTGCCTACCTACTGCCGTACATCCCGGAGGACCGGACTTACGTTGGGCGTCCGTAGCTGCCAAAACTGGCTCAGCCAGAGGGACTGCGTCCGTAACTGCCAAAACTGGCTCAGTCAGAGGGACTGCGTCCGTAACTGCCAAAACTGGCTCAGTCAGAGGGACGGCATCGACTAGTCGCGATACAAGAGTAACATATCCACCCCGGGCGTGGCTCTCGAGGGGCGCAACTCCACCGAGGAAAGGTATCTGCGCACTCTGTCACTCAGGTGGCATTGCAAGCTATGGTCAAAATCCACACTCACGCTCTGCTCGAAAGGACTCAATCCTCAACAACTCTCTCAACAGTCGGAGCACACTCAACAACTCAGCTGATCAGCTCTCATGAAACACGAGACACTCGCCTCACCAACAACTCACAGCACAAAACACACTGGCTGGAGACACTCCACAGCCAGGATCAACCTACCACTCAGGGCTAACAGAACTAGATAGACAACACCCAAAGACCCGGGATCACCGTCGACTCCAACGGCTCCCAACCACCAAACATCAACCCAACCTACAGACTCACTGACAGGATAAACCCCACAACAGGCGATAATAGAGGATCCGGGAACCCCGAAAGACTAGAACCTACAACCCTATCAAACAAGAACAGGCTCTAGGCATAGCCTCTCGTTGTTCTCGTCCCAAAGGAAAAAGGCAGACCTTAGAACCCAGACCACTTGAATCATCTCAAGTGGTTACATTTATAGAAAAAGGTGACATTTCTTATGGAAAGCCATTTGATCTGAAAGAAATCCATATTTAATGATTTTTAGTTCTCTTTAGGAAAACCATTAAAAACAAGTTTTTATACCCAAGCCTCGTAGAGCTAAAGCCCTTGTCCAATCAAACAAGAACAGACTCGGGCGACCCTACGACGCTTGGAGGAAAACATTGGTTGGCTAAAATCATATGTGTGTCTAAAAACAGTTCTGGGTTCAAGGTTCTGCTAACACTAGTAAACCACTGCCACTAACACAGCGGCGACAAATAAAAATAGGAAAATGGAATACCTCGGGACCGCCGTCCTCCTAAACGGCTCCCGCCACAGATGTATGATCAACTACCTCTACCAGACTCCACTCTGCTCCCAAGCACGAGTGTAGAAAGCATCCCACACTAAAGAGACCCGACCACTCGGCCCGCTACCCCGGCGAGTAAAACACTACGTCCAGGGAGAAAAGTAGTATGGATGTCTAAGCAAAATAAACCTAGCCCAAGTTGGAGTTTTCTAAAGTCTGGCTGAACATGCTGCATATGACGGGGGTGCTAGGTCAAGTTCCAAGATAATATTAATTTAACAGATAATAGGAAGCAAGAGAATTTCATGATCATCAAGTAACACTAGAATTATCAGCTATCACTTTCTAGCATACTACACAAGAGTGTTACTATTATGCATGGTTCTACTATAGCAGATTTAATGAACGTTCCATAAGTCTTGGAGACAAGGCCACCCACCAGAAGGTGCACAACTGTCCAGGGTCGTACAGCTAAGAATGCCAAGAAACAAATATACCAGTACAATCACCAAGCCAACAGTACCAAAGTAGTGTTCAAAGCATCCTGGGTACAAAATACATCCATAAATTACACTTAATTCCACTAAATTCCACATTTTAAAAATCTGCGATGAACAGTCTTCTTTCTGCGAAATTTTTGCCTGTAAAATAGCCTCCAAAAATTCCAGTAAAAATATGCCGGCGATCCTCGCGAAGTGTAGATGTCGATAGAGCCTGAAACGTCGAATTCCGACGTCCGGTTGCAGAGAGAAAAATCCGCGAAGACCTTGCTGTCCAGAAATCTCCCAGCAAAACAGGGGCTCAGTAAAGCCTCGAAAACTGTGCCAAAAACCCAAATCTAGATGAAACCCTCAACACGGACGTACCTCTCATGAATCCGACGCCGCAAAAATCACCCAAAAATACAGTCGGGGTAGCTCTGTGGACCTCTCAGACCGAAATGCGACGATAACGGGCCTCCAACAGAAAATCGTCGCTCCGCGCTACGATGCCGGAAACGTCGACGTCGTGGCTTCCAAAAATTCCGGGACTCTGCCAGAAGATACGCGACACGAAGAGCTACAACTTTGCTAAAGGGGCCATGGGCTGGAGAGCTCGGGAAAGTGGAGAAAAGGGTAGAAGAATGGGGCTCGGATTCCATTTATAAAGGCCCAAAGAAACAAATCTGGAAATTACCTCTGTGTCCCCGGATTCGGGCGCCCGAAAAAACTGGGCTGCTACAGTAACGGGCCTGGCCTGTTACTGTGCAGGCCCGGAAGGCCCACGGCCCGCCATGCGTCCCGACCCGCGCCCGCCGCGCCTGGAGCACGTGCGCCCGCGAATCGCGGAGGGACGCGTGGCCGACACGCCTGCGTGGGCCGACTGCACCCGGCCAATCGCGGGGCGCCATGTGGCACCCCCACGTCGCCCCCAACCACCGCCGTACGGCCACCTGCCCCCGCCGCTGTGTTGACTGCGCGCACCAAGGCCAGCCAACCACAAGGTGACAGGTGGCTAACCCATGGTCCACCGTGCACCCCGCCAAGTCTGTGGACTGCGCTCACTGCGCCCGCCAACCGGGAGGCGCCACGTGGCCGGCGCCCGGCGCACGCCCTCCGCGGTGGACCACGCGCCTCCGCCGCCGCCAACCGCCGCGCTCCGCCGCCCGCCGCCGGCGCCGGCGCCTCTCCGGCCGCCGGAACAGTAACCCCACACCTCGAAATGCGTGTTTTCGCATTCGGGCTCCGAAAAATTCAAGTAAATAGTCCATCTTGACCGTTTTCACGCGCTGAATCCAAATCCAAAGTCCGTTTGGCCAAATTCCACTTCTAAAATTTTTCAAAAATTCCCAGAAGAGTAAACTTGATCTATTTTTCATGCCGGGTCAAATCCTTGGTTCCAATAAGCGCGCAAAAACCTCAATCACCCTATATGGACTTTCTGAAAAGCAAACAAGCTCCAATTTCACAAGAAATCCAATTCTTGGGCCCGACACACGCACACACACTCCCCAAAGCCACTAATCCATCAGTAAACCCTTATGTGGGGATTCGGGTCCTCACATCCTCCCCCACTTAAAGAAAGTTTCATCCTCGAAACAAACACGGCTCAAACGAGAGTCTCCAAGCCCAAAGGTAAACCTCCATCAACACAAACTCCAACTCCCCAGTCGCTACTCACACTCCACAAGGCGAGTCCAACAGCTGGATAAACCTCAGGAGTTCCAAATACTGGGGACGAGGAAGAACAGCCAACTCTACGCGTTCAAACTACACGAATTATGCCGCACAACTTAACAGAAAAAGTAAGGGCCCCACCAGCAGGAAAGTCATCAACCCCCAACTCTCCAATTTAGAAAACAACTGAAATTAGCGAAAAGTTCGAAAGTTCCGAAAGACCAGTGCCCTCGCCCTAATCAAACAAGAACAGGTTCGGGCACCATCTCCATTTCTGGAGTAGCCTTTCGAATCTTTCGTCATGTTCGCAAATTTCAGTACAAGGGTGAGAAAAAGGGAGAGAAGTGTTGATGCCATTCCTGCTGTGACAACAAAAACGGTAACTACTGTCTATCCGTACCCCTAAAAAGAAAAACGCAACCCTATCCGAGACCCCTAGAGACATAACCTCTAGTCCTAGGCGTCACCTACGCTCAACAAGTAGCACCTAACCCGAAACCGCTGAAGCCACTGCTGCAGGAAGGATGCCTCGGTGACCTATGGAAATGATCTCCTGTTGTCCAACTCGTGGAAAGGTCACTGTTCTCAATCCACAATCAATCGTTACACGATACCGCACCAGCTGGTCCATCCCGTGTGCTCAAACTGATTCTTGGAGCCGTAACTAAACCGTCACACCTGCCGGCATACTTCCTCAGGTCTCATCTGTCCCGATCATGCCCCAAACCACACCTCTGCTCGTAAGATACTGTGAAGAATTTAGTCGCTCATGCATGTCACAAAATTTCTATCCCTTTTTCATGCAGAGATGCAAATGCTCTAATATTATGCAAAAAGGATGCCGTGGTACCAAGAAGCTCACTCAACTGACTGAAAATAAAGTCATACCTGCGGCGATAGGATCTGCTGCCGGGGTGCCCTCCACCAGGGCTGCGTAAACCCGTCCACTGGGTGCTGAAGATCGTCGTCCTGTCTGTCCCGACGTCGTACCCCACTCTGCCTGACGGTGTATCGGAGGGGCTTCTGCTTCGTGTACCGGCAAGGGGGGCGCTACAGCAAGGGGTAGTACTAACAGAATGGCTCAGGGACAAGCTGCTCGATAATGTCCCAACTCTCCACAAAGAAAACACCGTCCCTGTCTCTGGTCACACTGCGACGGTGGATGAGGGCCGCCACAGATGACACACCGCTCTTGTCGCTGCTGCCGATACTGCTGCTTAAACTGCTGTCGCTGCTGATACTGTGGCTGCTGCGGGTGCCCACCTGAACTCTAGCACCTCTGAAACCCTCGACCCTCAGGGTGAGGTCGGGGAGGTCTCGAAGGTGCCTGCCGACTCGTTTGTCCCTCATCAACCGGTGTTGGGCGCTTCGCCCCTGGAATCACTGCGGGAGCTGGAGCCACCTCATCCATCACTGCCTCTCCACTTTCCACAAAAAGTGCCTGCTCCATCGAGGCCTCCAAAGTCTATAATCTGCGGGAGCGGACGAACTAATAGATGTCCCGACGTAACCCTCTATCAAACATGTAGATCCGGTGGGTCTCATCTCTGGCCACGTGGGGCATACAAGCTAACAGCCGATTGAAATCAGCTATGTACATGTGTACAGGCCTATCTCCCTGGCGGAGATTCCTCAGCTGCTCCTCCAAACTCTGCCGAACACTCTCAGGAAAGAAAGCCCCAAGAAGCATACTGCAAAACTCTGCCCAAGAGAGAAGCTGCGTCCCCGGCGGACCAGCTGGTCGCACACGCCGCCACCATGCCTCGGCGTTGCTCTCCAAAAAGTGAGTAGCCAACAGAACTCGAAACCTCTCGTCAATAAAAAGGCTATCGAAATGGCGCTCCATGGCCGTAATCCAAGTGTGACGCCCCACTTCCCAGGGGGTCACCCATCCTAGAACTACTCTAGCTCTAGCACGCTTAACTCTCATGTTCCCTTGGATCTTGCTACCATCCAAAATGCTATAGCCGGGTTAGAGATTTAGTCCTATTATATCATTTATATAGAGGACTAATCCAAATTCCGGGGTGTCACATTCTCCCCCCGTTTAAGCCCTGACGTCCACGTCAGGCTCAAGCACACTCACAAGCACCAGGCGATGTGAGACTCGTCTCGCTAGCCTTAGCCGACCTTGTGAGGAGCTGCACTCCACTCACAACGGTCATTAGCCGGGGAGCCTCGCTCTACCCGCTATATAACCCTGGCTCAGCCGAGACTCATCTCACATTTCCGGCTGGTGAATGGCTCTGATACCAACTGTGACGCCCCACTTCCCAGGGGGTCACCCATCCTAGAACTACTCTAGCTCTAGCACGCTTAACTCTCATGTTCCCTTGGATCTTGCTACCATCCAAAATGCTATAGCCGGGTTAGAGATTTAGTCCTATTATATCATTTATATAGAGGACTAATCCAAATTCCGGGGTGTCACACCAAGACTCGGCCGCCCACGGCTCAGCACTCATACCCGAAAAGCGGGGTGGATCAAACTGGCGAAACCTCATCAAAAGATCCACCGCCTCCCGCTGCTCTGCTAAAGTCAACGATCCCGTCATCCCAGACGGTGGCCTACTAGAAACCGTGTGATGACCTGGATCTCCGCAGAGTTGTTGCAGTGCATTGGGTGGCTTCAGGAGGCCTACGTGGTGTGTCGGTGGTGATTGTGCACAATTTGGACACAAGTGTGGGACTTCGGGCTTAAATTGGATCACGTGAGTGATCGGAGGACCCCGTTGAGTGTTTAGAAGTGTTCTCGCGCGGAACAGATATCATAATTGGGCTCAGCGCGAAATTTGGGCTAAGAACACCTTTCCGGGTGCATTTGGCAATTTTTAGAGTTGGAATTTGGCAAAACGGACATCAAATTCGGATTCAGCGCGCGAAAACGGTCAAAATGGACTACCCACTTGATATTTTTGGACCGGTTTACTGTTCACGCCGGAAAGGGTTTCCGATTGTTACGGAATTTGAGTTGGCGTATTTCGTGAATGTTTAAGTCTTGAAGATTGAAGATGAAGAAACTTTGGATCATATACCTCAATCTCAAGAAAGAAGAATTCAAAAGGATCAGGTACGTTTAACTAAAGAATTTTGATGATCCGAATACTTCTTATAGTGTAGAAACACCTGGAAGAGGTTTTAATTGCATATTCATCAAAAACTGGACATGGGACATGTTCAGGATCCGGATCGTGTCGTTTCAATCCGGATCCCGAAGGGTGTTCGTTCATACACTGGTTCAATCCGGATCGCAGCATTTGATGATCCGGATCCCGAACATGAGTTTTACCTGTTGGCTTGAACGATCCGGATCAGGAATCTCAATCCGGATCCCGAACACATTGTTCTGGTAAAACTGTATGAACGATCCGGATCGTGGATTATGATCCGGATCCCGAACAGGCGGTTTTCTGGAAATTGCTCTCTACGCGTCTGCGATCCGGATCGTGACTTCGCAATCCGGATCGCCGTCGGTAAAACTTTCCAGAAAAGTTTGTTTTTGATCCGAATATTCTTCCTAGGGTTTCTAACCTATAAATAGCCCTTCTTTTCATTTCTAGGGCATCCACAATCGGAAAAAGTGCCGTCATTTTCAATATCATTTATACGGCCTTAGATCCACATATAGAGAAGAACGGAAATCATTAGATCTATTCTATGGTTCTTCATCTATATTGATTAGTTTGATTCTAGGTTTTCATACTCACATCTTGAGTAGAATCAAATAATGAATACTTAGATGGTATTTCCGATCTACTCTTGATCTAAGTATTCGGCGGATCATCACCACCCAAACAAACAACGATTTACCCCAAAATCGGCGCGTGGACTCGCGTGGCCTTGTGGATTCAAGGTGTTACCGCTCTCGTGGATTCGGAGCGAGGTGCGTTCGTGGATTCGAAGCGTGCCATTGGGTGAAGACCGTGGATTCGGTCGGACGTCGTGGACTCGACGTTGGACGCTGTGGATTCAGCGTTGGGCGCGGATCGTGGATTCGAGAAGCGTCGTGGAGCGAGCGGAGAAGATCTACTAGGAGCGTATGGTAAAAGGTTGAGTCGTCTGTGAGTACGTTATATCACCTTGTACGTGTGTTAATTCTAGTGGATTTCGCCGTGTTATCGGTCCCGTGGTTTTTTACTCCGGTTTGGAGTTTTTCCACGTAAAAATCTTGTGTGTTCTTTTATTTTTCCGCATTGGGTTTTATCGCGCAATGATTTTTTGAGTGTTTATTGTTTACACCTATTCACCCCCCTCTAGGTGTTTTTTCCCCTATTTAGATCCTTATTAACCTAAACCCAACAAGTGGTATCAGAGCGGGAATAGGGTTGTAAACAATGGTTGAAGGTGGAAACATCAATCGACCCCCTTTCTTTGATGGAACAAATTATGCGTACTGGAAAGTACGGATGAAAGCTTTCTTAATTTCCATCGACGAAAGGGTGTGGCAATCAATTGAATTAGGATGGTCTAATCCAACTGAAATTTTAGATGATGTTCGCACCTTAAAACCTAGGTCGAAATGGACCAAGGAAGAGATAGACTTATCTTCTTACAATGGCAAAGGGATTAATGCTCTATTTAATGCTTTGTCACAAACTGAGTTCTCTCGCGTCTCGGCATGTGAGACTGCGAAAGAAATCTGGGATGTTCTTCAAGTTACGCATGAGGGAACTAACCTAGTGAAGATTCAGAAACTGCAAATGCTTACGAGCAAGTTTGACTCTATCTCTATGGCAGAGAATGAATCCTTCACTGACTATTACACACGATTGCAAGACATCGTGAACTCATGTGCTAACTTGGGAGAGAAGATTCCAGAATTTAAAGTTGTAAGAAAAATTCTAAGAACTCTTCCTGAACGATTTCGCCCGAAGGTCGCAGCCATTGAAACAATTAAACACCCGGACGAAATGCGTGTAGAAGAATTAGTAGGTGCTTTACAAACTTATGAAATGACTTTTCCTACTAACTATTCTTCTGGAAAGGCATCCTCTTCTAAGTCTTCAGGTTACGCATTGAAATCAACTAAAGAAGAAGACGCGGATTCATCCTCCTCGGACGACGACGAGAACATTTCTATGGAGGACTTTGAGAAGCAGCTCGCTCTCTTGACAAGGAAGTTTCGCCGCAACTTTCGAAGGGGAAATTCAAGCAAAACTCCATCCTTCGGAAAGTCGAAGAAAGGCAAGGGTTCTTCAAGCTACAAGTCAAGAAGCCAAGAGAACTTCTCAAAGGATAAGAAAAGTTCTGAGGGACAAGTTCAGTGTTTCAAATGTCGAGGCTACGGCCACATAGCAACGGAATGTCCCAACAAGAATCCGGCAAAGAAGAAAGCGATGCAAGCAGTCACTTGGGATGACAACTCCACGTCAAATGAGTCATCGTCAAGTGATGAAGAAGACAACGCGACAGCTTTCCACGCGTCCACCACATCTTCATCCTTCATGTGCTTAATGGCAAGTACATCCGACTCACTGTCCAACTCCACTGTGGAAAAGATTGCAACGGACGATGAATCAGATATTCGGAAGGTGAAGATTTTGTTTTAGCCTACCATAACTTTTGAGGGATTCAAAGAAACTGGCTAAACAAAACAAGGGGTTGAAAGAGAGATTACAGGATCTTGAAGATGAAGTAAAAAGAGTAACCTCTATCTCAACCGATCTTGAAGTGGAAAGGGACAATCTGATTAAGACAAATGTTTCCCTTCAAGAGTCCAATGAGCATTTCGAGAAGAGTTATGTAGACATGGTGAACAAAGCGAATTACTTCTTGAAGCTCAACGGCGAGGCCCGACAGGAAAAATTGGAAATGACGGAGACCATACGCCAACTAAAGGATGACTTACAGAGATTTTCTTCTGGAAGGAGTAAGTTGGACAGACTTCTTGGTCTCGGTCAAAGAAACAAGTTCGGCCTCGGATACACTCAAACTGGAGACATTCCAAGTTCGAGTGGTACGGTATTTGTGCCTCGTCGGTATCTCCTCCTCCAACACCGGTGTTCACGCTAAGCAACGACAACGAACCTACTACATCATCTTCGGAATCGACAAGAACCAAGGTATGTTTTCGTTGTGGCATTTCAGGGCACATCAGAAGAAACTGCAAGACTGGAGCCAAATGCACACCTCAAGAACATCTTGCAGCAACTACCAAAAGGGCTATTCCTCGGAAAACCACTCCAACCAAATTGACGGAAAAGAGCCTTGGTAGTACATCGCTCAAGACGACATCTTCAAGGAGCAGCAATTCTTCAAGCAAGACGCCCTCACCTAGGAAATCAACTCCACGAGCACTACAGTCGCATACCAAAAAGGTTTGGGTGCGCAAAGGTGAGATCTTTCCCTGTCTTGCTACCACTGTTTCCTTACATGCATATGATAGTTCGTCTTGGTATTGGATAGCGGGTGTTCCCGACATATGACCGGCGATAAAAACTGTTTTCAAACTTTTGAGAAAAACTCCGGAGGACTTGTTGTTTTCGGAA
>JAQOTM010000211.1:0-48779 GCA_029168755.2 Tillandsia fasciculata | reverse complement strand
CTCACTAGGATATTAGATGTGATCCCTTTATTTGGACTTGCATGCTTGAATGATATAATTTTGGCGTTTAACCTTGCATGTGGAATTTATATTTCATATTTGGATAAAATGAAATGTCTTGGGGAGTGGATCTTTTATGACATGCATAGGTGGATGATGCTTTATGAGGGAACATGGATTTTAGACATGTGTGGTGGATAATGATTTAGCATGATGGTTATATCTATGCGGAGCTATTAATTGATACACATGTGGAACCACTATTATTGACACCCTTTCTTTATTTCCTTGAGAACACTTGCATGCTTGTATGGACATCTAGATAGGCCATCTTTTATCGCTACACTTTCATGCTGGAACTTGACTTAGGAGAAACCTTGTTTGCTTCTTTTCTCCTTTTGTTAGTCAGGTGGTTCTTGTTGCTCGGGTTTGAGCAGGGGTTTGGGATAGTGTAGCCGGGGCCTGGATTGTGGATTATGGGTTTGACGGCGACCGCGGATATTGGGCGGTTGACCGGATGTCGGTTATAGGACATCGGTGATAGGGCATGATTATGGACTAGAGGATTTTGTGGCAACCGCGGATAGTAGGCGGTTGACCAGATGTCGGATGTGGGACATGATTGATTGTGGGTATTCCGGCGACCGCGGATATTGGGCGGTTGACCGGAGGTCGGTTGTGAGACCTGGTTGTGGATTGTGGGTATTGCGGCGATCGCGGATTTTGGGCGATTGACCGGGTGTTCATTTTGCATCAGATTGGGGATCAGTTTCTTTTAGTGGAGGGGTGTGTTCCACTGGGGCTTTTAGTTGTGATCCAGTCCTGCTTTGATACTTATCATACCGGCGCGGTTATTGCCCGGTGATGCTTTCCTCGTGTGGGTCGCTCCCCTCGAGTTCCCCTCCGGAGGCCGGGGTCAGACAGTTATTGACAGTTTTGCTATCACATCGGCGCGGCTTATTTGCCCGATGATGAGGGCGGCAGCAGGAGTTTTGCTATCACATCGGCGCGGCTTTACTTGCCCGATGATGAGGGCGGTACAGATTGGGTTCATCTGGGATGGTTGGTTATTGTTGCTTACGGTTATTCCAGTCTAGGACTGCATTTTAGAGGCATAGTAGTGGTAGATTTCCCTTTTTCAGCAGTTTCATTCTTACCACTCTTCTTTCCTTTTGCCTCTGGTAGACCTAGTGGGTGCGTCAGAGTTTGAGGTTTTACCCACTAGGGGAGGCTACTGGTTTACTAGTAGTTCTCACCCCCATTCTTCTTTCCTCTTTTTTTTCTCCTTGTTTTGCAGTGTCTTCTGCGGGTGCTGCTGGGCTTTCAGCGGCGGGTCGAGGAGAGAGGACGGCTGAGTAGATAGATCTCGAGGCAGGATGAGCGTGTTAGCTGGACTGTTGGTGTACCCATGTTTCCTCAGACGGTTGTACTTTTACTTTTGGGACTGGCTTTTGCCGGCAGGTTGTATTTATTTTTGGTGAGCTGGGAGAGACTGATGTATCATTTATACAGATGTATTGTATTTTATTTCCAGCTTCAGTCTGAGATGTATTAGTTTTAGTTCAGCTCTGTTTTTATTGCTCTTTTATTATTATCTCTTATATCTGAGCAGGTTTGGCGCTTCGTGTACGCGGGAAATACCGTGTGCACGGCGGATCTGTAGACGGGCCCGGGTTCTGGTTTACACCGGGGCGTGACAGATTAGTTGGTATCAGAGCTTAGGGATAGGTCAGTTGGGACTTAGGAAACCCTAGGCTTTTGGGGGACCCTAGGATGTTAGTGCGTGAGAGACGCGACATTTTGCGAAAGTCGGTGATTTATTTGTTTGTCTCTTCCTGTGAGTGAAGAGGGATCGACATACCCTATTTTGTGGGACAGTTATGTTGGCTGCAGACAACATAAAGTTACAAAATAGAGGGATGTTTTTGACTTTCGCTAGATTTGGGTCGGTGGTTGGGGTGTGCTGATTTGCGGTTTTGTCGTGGTGAGAGCGTGTCTCCCCGACGTTGGGCCCTGACCCGGGTGCGCCTTGGTGCGGCAGTTGGGTCTGAGCTGGTTGTTTCGGGCCGGATACCCAGATTGGGGTCTGAGAGCTCCGAACCCGAAGGGTAGTAGTGTTGGGGGAGGGCAGATCAGCAGCGCAGTGACATAGTTGTCGGAGCAGCGCAGTGGCACAGTTTTCGGAGCAGTGACACAGTTGTCGGAGCAGCGCAGTGACACAGTTGTCGGAGCAGCGCAGTGGCACAGTTGTCGGAGCAGTGACACAGTTGTCGGAGCAGCGCAGTTGTCACGCCCCGGGTGTAAACCAGAACCCGGGTTCGTCTACAGATCCGCCGTGCACACGGAATTTCCCGCGTACACGAAGCGCTGGTAACCTGCTCAGATATAAGATGTACAATAAAAGAGCATAATACAGAGCTGAAAATAGAAGAACCACATAGTAAACACTCAGACTGGAACTAAAATACAGCTGTCATAAATACAATAATCTCCCACTGCTCATCAAAAATAGTACAACCAGCTGGCTAAAGCCAGACCCAAAATAAAAAGTAATATAACAGTCTGAGTAGAGGGTACAACATCTGTCTAAAAGCAGCTCACAACCTCACAGGAGATCTACCTACTCAGCGATCCCCTTACCTCGATCATCTACCGATGGCCTAGCAGCTCCCGCAGACGACTCTGCAAAACAAGGGAAAAAGACGGAAAACAACACATGGTGGGTGAGAACTACTAGATAAACCAGTAGCCTCCCTCTAGTGGGTAAATCCTCAACTCTGACGGACCCACTAGGACTACTAGAGGCAAAGGAAAGAACAGTGGTAAGCTACAAAGGCTGCTGAAAAGGAAAGTACTACTACAATGCCTCTAAATGCAGTACCAAAAAGATAACTGTATGTATGCAACTATAAGGCTAACCGCCCAAAGAAACCCAATCAAAGGGCCAGGAAACACTGGCACTGCCTGCTCTGTCATCACTCACAACTCACCAACTGATCGGCACACGGCACGGTCAAAAGCCTACTCCGGAGTGGCACTCGAGGGGAGCGACCCACACGAGTAAAGCATCTCTGTATCAAGCATCTCTGTAACCAATGTCTCACAATAGCAGGACTGGATCATGACTATGATCAAAGTGGGAAATATCCATCCCGAAAGTAACCCTGATCCCCAATCAGATGCAATAGTAATCAACAAGTGGGAAACACCATCCACTAGGGAACTCTGAAACCCAATCTGATGCATAAGTGAACATCCGGTCAACCGCCTAATGTCCGCGGTCGCCACAATACCCCATAAGTCCAAAATATGAAAAAGTAATCAACATCTGGCTAACCGCCACATGTCCGCGGTTACCACAATGCCCCACAATATATAATCGAGTCAAACCCGTCCCCGACTCGATGACCTCGACTACATTATCCCAAAAACCCTGCTCAAACTGAGCCACATGTGTCTGAATAACAAGAAGAACAACGAAACATGGTTTCTCCTAAGTCAAGTCCCATATGATAGTGTAGCAATGAATAGTGGCCTAACTAGATGTCCAAACAAGCATGCAATTGTCCTCTTTAAAAATTGAGAAAAAGTGTTTGATATTTATTTGGAAACATGATAAGTCATTTGCATGCGAGAATAGGATATAGCATTTGTCTCAACACTAGTGTCCCAATTAAATATAAATGAGCTGTCATATGATTTGTGGGGTCTACTCATGCAATTCATAATTGGAATATCGATTATCAGTTTGGAAAAGGGATTTCTAATACTCCTAGTGAGTTAGTCAAAAATTAGGTAAGCAACAACCACCCACCTCGAAAGCGCAATCCACACCCAGATAGCCTCCTCGCTGTCCACAGTCCTTTAACAGCGTAATCTGTCGAAAACAGTGTACTACAGCACAAAACAATGCACCCGGTGTAAATACAACTCCCAAAAATACAGCCTTTGCTGTTTTTCCAAACAGCACGAAAAAAGAAGGGATTTTTCACCTCTATACAGTGCTCCAGAAATTCCAGAAAAATTATGGTTGCGTTCCTTGCGACGAGTAGATCAAAATCGACTATTTATTTGCCTTGATCCGATAATCCTAGCTCAAGATATAAATCGGAGAAGTCGATGCTGTCCAGAAAATATCACAGCAAAAAGGGGGGGTCAAAGGTGCCTCGGGAACCGTGCCAAAAGTGCGAAACGGAGCAAGTGATCAACACGAAAATCGAAGCCTTACCTCTTATGGTCGCGCTGTCGTAGAAATCGTTCAAAAATTCCTCCTGGTTAGGACACAGGAATTTTCCGACTGAACTGCGACGATAACGGGCCGAAAAAGGAGAAACGTCGGAGCGTAATGCGTCGCAGATAACTCGCTGTCGGGAACTCCAGAAATTCTGAAATTTCTAGGGGATATAGAGGACAGAGAGAGGAACAACTTTCATATAGGGCAAAATCTCATTTTCTCTCTCTAGAACTCGGAAATGGCAGAGAGAGAGAGGTCTATTTATAATGGGCCAAAATACTATTCGGGCTGTACAAAAGATCCGGGCCGAACATGGGACAGCAAAACTATCCAACCAGAACGCGCCACGTGTCCCAAAACACAGAACATCCATGCAGGGCCAATAATAAATAGCCACGTGTCCTAGCCGCCCACGTGTTTTCCACGCGCCCGGCGCACGTGGGCGGCTCTGCGCCGCCAATGAACAGTGGCCACGTGTCCCACGTGGTCCACGGGGCGCACGAGCCCGGTCTACGCGCCGGGTCTTTCGGATCCTGTCGGCCATCATATGCTGCCAACGTGCCACAGACAAGCCGCAATTCCTTTACCTCCTCACTCCTCCTGCTGCGCCAATCAAGGGATGACACGTGGCCTTTCCCATCTTCGGTGCACCGGTGCACGCCCATCCTGTGGACCCCGCCGCAGCGCGCCGCCCGCGTTGCCCGCGGCTTGCCCGCGGCTGCCGCCCGCGGTGCCCGTGGGCGCCTGCGGCCCTGCTCCGCCCCCCCCTGTGCCGCCTTGCTGCCCGCCGTGCGCCGCCGCCTGCCGCCAGCCGCCGTGTCGCCGGAACAGTAATTCCGGCGGCCGGAAACACTGGTTCCGGTGAACAGTACCCCTGTGACGAAAAATTAAAGTAAATATACTGTTTTGATCTTTTTTTTCCCTTCGCCCACGCGCCTGAGTCCGAATCCGCCGTCAATTGTTTCTTCTTCTTCCTTTTCCTTCAAATCCTCTCATCCGAAATTTTTTGCCGAAACCTTTACTCCCGCTAACAACAACTACAATCCCCCCCGGAAAACCCCACTTGCTGTTGGGTTTAGGTTAATAAGGATCTAATAGGGAAAAAAACATCTAGAGGGGGGTGAATAGGTGTAAACAATAAACACTCAAAAAATCATTGTGCGATAAAACCCAATGCGGAAAAATAAAAGAACACACAAGATTTTTACGTGGAAAAACTCCAAACCGGAGTAAAAAACCACGGGACCGATAACACGGCGAAATCCACTAGAATTAACACACGTACAAGGTGATATAGCGTACTCACTGACGACTCAACCTCTTACCATACGCTCCTAGTAGATCTTCTCCGCTCGCTCCACGACGCTTCTCGAATCCACGATCCGCGCCCAACGCTGAATCCACAGCGTCCAACGTCGAGTCCACGACGTCCAACCGAATCCACGGTCTTCACCCAATGGCACGCTTCGAATCCACGAACGCACCTCGCTCCGAATCCACGAGAGCGATAACACCTTGAATCCACAAGGCCACGCGAGTCCACGCGCCGATTTTGGGATAAATCGTTGTTTGTTTGGGTGGTGATGATCCGCCGAATACTTAGATTAAAGATAGATCGGAAATACCATCTAAGTATTCATTGATTTGATTCTACTCAAAATGTGAGTATGGAAAACCTAGAATCAAATCAATCAATATAGATGAAGAACCATTGAATAGATCTAATGATTTCCGTTCTTCTCTATATATGTGGATTTTTCTTTTCGGCTATCTTTTCTTAACCAGCCGATCTATTGCGGATGCCCTAGAAATGAAATGGAAGGGCTATTTATAGGTTAGAAACCCTAGGAAGAATATTCGGATCAAAAACAGCCTTTTCTGGAAAGAAATCCCGACGGCGATCCGGATCAGATCTGGCGATCCGGATTGCAGAAGCACAAACCACGATTTCCAGAAAATTGCCTGTTCGGGATCCGGATCGTAGTCCCCGATCCGGATCGTTCATACAGTTTTACCAGAATATCATGTTCGGGATCCGGATTGCAATTCCTGATCCGGATCGAAGAAGCACACAGGTAAAACTAGTGTTCGGGATCCGGATCAGAGAGTGCTGCGATCCGGATTGAACCAGTGTATGAACAAACACCTTTCGGGATCCGGATTGAAAGCCACGATCCGGATCCTGAACATGTCCCATGTCCAGTTTTTGATGAATAAGCAATTAAAACCTCTTCCAGGTGTTTCTACACTATAAGAAGTATTCGGATCATCAAAATTCTTTAGTTAAACGTACCTGATCCTTTTGAATTCTTCTTTCTTGAGATTGAGGTATACGATCCAAAGTTTCTTCATCTTCAATCTTCAAGACTTAATACATTCACGAAATACGCCAACTCAAATTCCGTAACAATCTCCCCCTTTGGCGGTTTCGTGACAAAACACAAATCCACAAAGAAAATTCAAAAAGAATATTTTTGTTGCTATCACCATACAACAAAAATTTACAAAAGAGTTCCAGAAATTAAAAACATGAGATAAACTCCTAGAACAGACTCTAGACTTAGACATCTGTAATCTCTGCACACAGAAAACATTCTTGACAAACAAATTCGTTAGATACCTCAAGAATTGGAGCATACAAAACCAAATACAGAGATAGAGTTTAGTCTCATCATGACATTTGAAAAAATCAGATATGTGAAAGAAGCATAGTTAAAAACCAACATATCTTCTAAGCAGTTGAAAACCAAATGTCAAAGTATGTTAGTCCAACATCAACTTGTTAGTCATATTACATGCCCAAATAGTTAGTCGAATAGTTAGTATAGAAGCATGTCACAAATCACAAAAGAAAAACCAAAGTTGAGTTGAGGTTCATACTTACCTTGATATCATCGATATTCACAATCATTCATTGTTCAGAGTTCTTTCTAACTCTCTCACTCTCTCCCCCTTTTTGTCACAAAACAAAGCCAAATAATTACAAAACAAGGAGAGTAACAAAAATTATAAACCTGCAAACAAACGAAGGATCAAATTGAAAAACCTGCAAAGTTAGAACAAACAGAAGTTAAAGCAAAGAACTACTCCTGAGAGTCGGAGTCATCAGATGTCGTGCACCCCATTTTCGCGAACAGCTTCTTCACAAGTTTCTTCACGGATGAGACTGACTTAGTCAAAGTAACCTGAGAAGCTGTGATAATTTCCATCTCATTTTCATGACGTGAAGATCGCCTTTCATTTCAGTGAATTCAGCGGACATACGTTCCTGTTCATTCGAAAGCCGCTGTTGTTCTTTAAAGATGGAGGTGACAGAGGCATCATCGTCAGAGGGAATGGAGGTGTCTTCTGTTGCGGAGGAACTGAGGCTGTGGAAGAAGTTGCATGTGGTCGAGCTCGTTGTCCAATCGGAGGAGAGGGGGGATCATCCTGCTTTGTTGTAGAGACTTGACAATGGTTGTCTCATTGATTGTCCCCAAACTATACATATAAGAGCTCGCGCTTGTATCCACTTTAAATCTCCTAAGGATGCGCATGATAATCATTGGATATGGTAGTCGCTCTGTTGGGTGAGAGTGATCGACATACCGCGTCATCCTATTCCAAATGAGATAAGGGATGTTCAAGTTTGCTCCCATTGCAGCTGTTGGGTTCCCAAGAAGATAAAGAAATAACATCCTATCCCATCGAAGCACTTTTGTATTCATATTTGGAAGAATGTTGTAGCAGACAATGAAGTTGATATACTTATATTCTTTCCGAAGCTCTCTAGAAAATACGGAGTTTCCGGTAGACGGAGTATCCGGAAGGCAAATTCCATTGACTACAATTCTCCAAGAGTTTTCCGTGAAGACTTGAGTCTTCAAATAATGAAGTCCATCTGAGATGGCTGTCATGCCAAGCACCTCTCCAATCAGTTGGGGAGTGACCTTGATTTTGATACCTTTTACAAAGGTATGGAATTCCCGGCGTCCGTCAACATCATCAATAAGACTTCCAGCATTCTGATAGAAAATCCGAACTGAGTGTGGGCAATACCCAGTTTTTTCAGGAAAGTTGCAAATTGGAGCGAGACCAACTTGGTCAAACAGAGCTCCAAACTCTGCAGATCGATTCCTCATCTGTTGTACATTAACATGTCTTTCACCTATACATTCCCTCTTTTCAAAATCTTTGATTCTTGTGGAGCTGATGAATCCCTGAGGTGGTGGCTGGGTGGCTATAGGTTCGTTGATTGAAATGCCCTGAGCACTACCTCTTTTCCTCGCACTAGTTTTCATCCTTTTCCAGTTTGTGTGGGTTCCATCGGTGCTTTCCCTTTCTCAGCTGCTGTAGGAGGAGGCTTAGTTTTTGGGGCTTCAGCAGGAGCCTTTCCTTTTGCGACAGTTGGGACAGGTGCTTCAATTTCGATGTTGTCCCAATCAATTGACTCTGTTTCCGATTCAGTATCGGAGTCAGCTTTAGCTCGTTTCGTCCTTTTGGTCCTCTTTGGCTTGGCAGTGTCCTTTACGTGGACCATGGCAGCAAGTAGGAAGATGATCCAGGTGATCACCATTGCTTACAGTGCTTTGAGTTTCGAAAAGTGTCCTGTGAAGACCAACTCAAGAACATATGAAAAATTGTCAATTTTGAAAAATTTGAAAACATTGTACCTAGACAATCATAATCATGTAGAGAAGCCAAGAATCAAATTAGTTTTCCAAAAAGAATTTTAAAAATAGATCAATTCCATGATTTACAAAAATTCCTCTTTTATGCCCTAAAACCGAATTTTTAGAAATCGAAGCCTAAAAACTCGTTAATCAAGTAAAATCCCAGCATAAAAGCAAAACTAATTGACCCAGAGTTCTTATTTCAAAAGAAATTTGATCAAAAACCATTCACAAACGAAAAAGTTCCAATTTTTCAACTCACGTTTGGTGAAAAACCATAAAAACTGAGAAAAACCGAGTTTTGATCATGAAAACTTACTTGAATCCGAAGAACTTTGAGTTTTGAAGCACCAAGAAGCAAGAAATCTAGAGAGAGAAACTCTAGAGGCTTGAAAACCAGAGATTAGGGTAAAGAAATCAAGAATCTGTATGTTTCTATATAAAACCCTAGCCGTGATCCGGATCGGCCGAGAATGTGATCCGGATCGGCTACCCGCAGGAAAAATCCTGCGTTCGGGATCCGGATCACTTGCCCGATCCGGATCGGCTACACCTTTTTCTTCAGAAAAATTTAGAAAAACACAATAAAATCCAGAAAAAGTATGTAAGCACTTTACCATGTCAACTTTAAACAAATGGCATCGTTTCATGCAACAAGAAATAGATTATGCAAAATCTATCAAAAATATCCAAAAATGAAACGAAAATTTACGAAAGTTAAAACACTTAAAGTTGAACAACTTCAATTACATCTATCCTGATCCTATGTGTAATGTCTTTATCAAATCATCAATTTCAGTAAAGAAAATGAAGTACCAAGATCAATAGATGTTTGAAATCCCAGATAAGTTAGATAATATATCTAGACAATCTGTTGAAGGAGTGGCTCTTTGAGCATCTTTTAAAAAAATCCCACCTTATACCAACCATGAAATACGACTGAGTCAAGTATTTCAATATGAATTTCATCAACAATTTTTCAAACAAAAATTTGCTTTTCATTCATGGAGTATCTTTTTCTTTCATTTTCTCCATGTGGTGGTAGTTTTCACACTCCTCATTGGGATGTAACTCTTTCCACATCTTTTGAGCATTTCACATTTCATTGACTCCCCCTCAATTGGCTATCAATTATATAATATATAAGGTATTCAACCAAACCATTGATCTCGAATTCATACTCGACTAAGCAATCAAATATGATAATGACTATACCAAGAGATCATTGAGAGAGAAATTGACTTTGATCACTTAAAAGATGGTTTAATTAACGTAAATGATCATTGCAACATTGAAATATTATGACATCAAAACATAATAAATTTCTAAATGCATAAAAGGATGCAATTAAAGTCAATTATGATTTATGCTCAATTAGTGTGCTATGTACAGAACATAGATAAAGAACAAAACAAAAACAAAAACAAAACCTAATCTAAGCAAAGGTTTCAAAAAGAGTTTATTTCAAGGAAAGCATGCCAATTGCTTTACGCAAGTGAATAAAACGTTTTTGATCCAAAGGTTTTGTTAAGATGTCGGCTAATTGATCCTCAGTTGAAATATATGACAGTTGAAGAATGTTTGATTCAACTAGCTCTCTAAGAAAATGATATCTAAGTTCAATATGTTTTGTTCTAGAGTGCAACACAGGGTTTTTTGAAATGTTAATAGCACTAGTGTTGTCACATAAAATGGTTACCGAAGATGTTGAAATTCGGAAATCGCTCAACACGCTCTTCATCCAAATCAATTGGGTTGAACAACTTCCTGCAGAAATGTACTCCGCTTCGGCAGTCGAGAGTGCTATGCAGTTCTGCTTTTTACTGTGCCATGCAACAAGGCAGTGGCCGAGATAGAAGCATGCACCACTCGTGCTTTTCCGGTCATCCACCGATCCAGCCCAATCGGCATCTGAGTATCCAACAATATCCAAAGTCGTTCCCATAGGATACCAAATTCCGAAATTGATTGTACCTTTGATATACCGGATGATCCGTTTCACCGCTTTCAGGTGAACCTCCTTCGGTGCTGATTGATATCTCGCACAAATCCCAACACTGAAGGATATATCCGGGCGACTAGCCGTGAGATATAGTAGACTTCCAATCATACTGCGGTACAGTTTCTCGTCTACATTCTCACTTTGTGATTCACTTCCAAGTCCCTTATGGCTAGTTCCCATTGGAGTCGGAAAATCTTTAGAATTTTCGAGATCAAACTTTTTGACCAACTCCAGTGCATACTTGGATTGACACAAGTGAATTCCTTCATCGTTCTGCTTAACTTGTAATCCAAGAAAATAGTTCAACTCGCCCATCATGGACATCTCAAATTCGCTTTCCATGGTCTCCGCGAATTTAGAAGCATCATTATCTCTTGTTGCTCCAAAAACAATGTCATCAACATAGATTTGAGCAACTATGAAATTGTTTTGATAATGCTTCACAAAGAGAGTCCTGTCAGCTCCCCCTCGAGTGTAGCCCTTTTCCAAAAGGTGCTTTGTCAACCTTTCGTACCATGCTCGCGGTGCTTGTTTCAGACCGTAAAGAGCCTTTTTCAGTCGAAAAACATGGTTAGGTAGTTTATGATCCACAAAACCTTTCGGTTGAGCTACATAAACTTCCTCATTTAAAAATCCATTTAAAAAGGCGCTCTTAACGTCCATTTGAAATAATCTGATTTTAAAATGACAAGCGATCGCAAACAATATACGAATGGACTCGAGTCTAGCTACAGGGGCGAAAGTTTCATCAAAGTCTATACCTTCTACTTGAGAATAGCCTTGAGCAACTAACCTTGCTTTGTTCCTGATGATAGTACCTTCTTCGTTTTTCTTGTTCTTGAAGATCCATTTGGTACCTATCACATTGTGTTGCTTCGGAGGCTTCGTCAGTTCCCAGACTTTGTTTCGCTCGAATTGATGGAGCTCTTCCTGCATTGCTTTAATCCAATAATCATCTTGGAGAGCTTCATCAACATTCTTTGGTTCGATTTGTGATACATAGCATGCAAATCCGCAAACCAATTGTCTCCGTGTTCTAACTCCTTCTTGTGGATCTCCAATTATGTTCGATTCAGGGTGATCCTTGGAGATGCGTAACGTTTGAGGTAGAGGAGTAGGCGGAGGTACACGAGATGATTCCTGCACATCAGATAAGCTTGAAGAACCGTTAGATGCATCAACGTTATTATCGAAAGAATTGTTAGAGAAGATGCATTAGCAGGTGTATCATCATCAAGAGAGATATCGAGGGTAGATTTTTCAGATTCAAAATGAAAAGCTTCATCTACCTTAACATTTATCGATTCTACGATCGTCTTAGATTCTAAGTTAAAAACTCGATATGCTCTGCTGTTTGTAGAATAACCTAAGAAAATCCCTTCGTCACTTCGAGAGTCAAATTTTCCAAGATTCTCACGATCACGTAAAATAAAACACCGACTCCCAAAGATGCGAAAATATTTGATGTTAGGTTTTCTACAAAACCAAAGTTCATATGGTGTATTCAAGGTCCCCGGGCGCAAATACACGCGATTGATAACATAAACAGCAGTGTTTACCGCTTCAGCCCAAAAATAAAAAGGTAAGTTCCGGCTGTGAAGCATAACACGTGCCATTTCCTGTACGACCCTGTTTTTGCGCTCGACTACACCATTTTGTTGAGGTGTGTAAGGTGCGGAGAATTCATGTTTAATGCCATTAGAAATGCAAAAATCAATGAATTTGGAATTTATGAATTCACCACCTCTATCACTCCTAACTCGAGTAATCCTATCATTCTTTTCTATCATAATACGATTGCAGATTTCGAGAAAAGAATCAAAGGTATCAGCTTTTTCTTTTAAGAAGGCTACCCAAGTATATCTAGAAAAGTCATCAACCAACAAGAAAATATACCATTTACCTCCCAGAGATGGTTGACGAGTTGGCCCCATTAAGTCCATATGCAAAAGTTCCAAAGGCCGTTTTGTACCTATGTGGTTCAAATTCTTGTGTGCAGTCCTAGACTGTTTTCCCTTTTGGCAACCGCCACACACAAGGTTTTGTTCAAAAGAAAGTTTTGGAACCCCCTTGACCACATCTTTATTTGAAATTCTAGAAAGTTCCTTAAAGTTTATGTGACCTAGCCTTTCATGCCAAAGTGTTTCATTTTTCAAAGATGCTAGGTTACATTTTTCAGAAATCTTAGAAGGAACTACATAACAGTTGTTTTCTGATCTAACCCCCTTTAAAAAGAAAGCATGGTTCATGTCAGTTACAGTGCATTTATCAGATGAAAAATTAACTGAATAACCACTATCACACAGTTGACTTATGCTTATGAGGTTAGTCTTAAGGCCATGAACAAATAATACATTATCTAGAACCGGGCCATCTGGAATAGCTACCGTTCCCTTTCCAACAATTTTGGAAGACCGACCATCTCCGAAAACAACAAGTCCTCCGGAGTTTTTCTCAAATGTTTGAAAACAGTTTTTATCGCCGGTCATATGACGGGAACACCCGCTATCCAGGTACCAAGACGAACTATCATATGCATGCAAAGAAACATTGGTAGCAAGACAGGGAAAGATCTCACCTTTGCGCACCCAAACCTTTTTGAAGTGCGTCGGTAATGGTCGTGAAGTTGATTTCCTAGGTGAGGGCGTCTTGCTTGAAGAATTGCTGCTCCTTGATGATGTCGTCTTGAGAGATGTGCTACCAAGGCTCTTTTCCTTTGAATGAATTGAACTTGTTTTCCGAGGAATAGCCCTTTTGGTAGTCGTTGCAAGATGTGCTTGAGGTGTGCGTTTGGCTTCCGTCTTGCAATTTCTTCTTATGTGCCCTGAAATGCCACAACGAAAACATACCTTGGTTCTTGTCGATTCCGAGGAAGATGTAGTAGGTTCGTTGTCGTTGCTTGTCGTGAACACCGGTGTCGGAGGAGGAGATACCGACTGAGGCACAAACACTGTACCACTCGAACTTGGAATGTCTCCAGTTTGAGTGTATCCGAGGCCGAACTTATTTCTTTGACCGAGACCAAGAAGTCTGTCCAACTTACTCCTTCCAGAAGAAAATCTCTTTAAGTCATCCTTTAGTTGGCGTATGGTCTCCGTCATTTCCAATTTTTCCTGTCGAGCCTCGCCGTTGAGCTTCAAGAAGTAATTCGCTTTGTTCACCATATCCATATAATTCTTCTCGAGTTGCTCATTGGACTCTTGAAGGGAAACATTTGTCTTAATCAGATTGTCCCTTTCCACTTCAAGATCGGTTGAGATAGAGGTTACCCTTTTTACTTCATCTTCAAGATCCTGTAATCTCTCTTTCAACCCCTTGTTTTGCTTAGCCAGTTTCTTTGAATCCCTCAAAAGCTTATGGTAGGCTAAAACAAAATCTTCACCTTCCGAATCATCTGATTCATCGTCCGTTGCAATCTTTTCAACAGTGGAGTTGGACAGTGAGTCGGATGTACTTGCCATTAAGCACATGAAGGGTGAAGATGTGGTGGACGCGTGGAAAGCTGTCGCGTTGTCTTCTTCATCACTTGACGATGACTCATTTGACGTGGAGTTGTCATCCCAAGTAACTACTTGCATCGCTTTCTTCTTAGCCGGATTCTTGTTGGGACATTCCGTTGCAATGTGGCCGTAGCCTCGACATTTGAAACACTGAACTTGTCCCTCAGAACTTTTCTTATCCTTTGAGAAGTTCTCTTGCTTTCTTGACTTGTGATTGAAGGACCCTTGCCTTTCTTCGACTTTCCGAAGGATTGAGGTTTGCTTGAATTTCCCCTTCGAAAGTTGCGGCGAAACTTCCTTGTCAAGAGAGCGAGCTGCTTCTCAAAGTCCTCCATAGAAATGTTCTCGTCGTCGTCCGAGGAGGATGAATCCGCGTCTTCTTCTTTAGTTGATTTCAATGCGTAACCTGAAGACTTAGAAGAGGATGCCTTTCCAGAAGAATAGTTAGTAGGAAAAGTCATTTCATAAGTTTGTAAAGCACCTACTAATTCTTCTACACGCATTTCGTCCGGGTGTTTAATTGTTTCAATGGCTGCGACCTTCGGGCGAAATCGTTCAGGAAGAGTTCTTAGAATTTTTCTTACAACTTTAAATTCTGGAATCTTCTCTCCCAAGTTAGCACATGAGTTCACGATATCTTGCAATCGTGTGTAATAGTCAGTGAAGGATTCATTCTCTGCCATAGAGATAGAGTCAAACTTGCTCGTGAGCATTTGCAGTTTCTGAATCTTCACTAAGTTAGTTCCCTCATGCGTAACTTGAAGAACATCCCAGATTTCTTTCGCAGTCTCACATGCCGAGACGCGAGAGAACTCAGTTTGTGACAAAGCATTAAATAGAGCATTAATTCCTTTGCCATTGTAAGAAGATAAGTCTATCTCTTCCTTGGTCCATTTCGACCTAGGTTTTAAGGTGCGAACATCATCTAAAATTTCAGTTGGATTAGACCATCCTAATTCAATTGATTGCCACACCCTTTCGTCGATGGAAATTAAAAAGCTTTCATCCGTACTTTCCAGTACGCATAATTTGTTCCATCAAAGAAAGGGGGTCGATTGATGTTTCCACCTTCAACCATTGTTTACAACCCTATTCCCGCTCTGATACCACTTGTTGGGTTTAGGTTAATAAGGATCTAAATAGGGGAAAAAACACCTAGAGGGGGGTGAATAGGTGTAAACAATAAACACTCAAAAAATCATTGCGCAATAAAACCCAATGCGGAAAAATAAAAGAACACACAAGATTTTTACGTGGAAAACTCCAAACCGGAGTAAAAAACCACGGGACCGATAACACGGCGAAATCCACTAGAATTAACACACGTACAAGGTGATATAACGTACTCACAGACGACTCAACCTTTTACCATACGCTCCTAGTAGATCTTCTCCGCTCGCTCCACGACGCTTCTCGAATCCACGATCCGCGCCCAACGCTGAATCCACAGCGTCCAACGTCGAGTCCACGACGTCCAACCGAATCCACGGTCTTCACCCAATGGCACGCTTCGAATCCACGAACGCACCTCGCTCCGAATCCACGAGAGCGGTAACACCTTGAATCCACAAGGCCACGCGAGTCCACGCGCCGATTTTGGGATAAATCGTTGTTTGTTTGGGTGGTGATGATCCGCCGAATACTTAGATTAAAGATAGATCGGAAATACCATCTAAGTATTCATTGATTTGATTCTACTCAAAATGTGAGTATGGAAAACCTAGAATCAAATCAATCAATATAGATGAAGAACCATAGAATAGATCTAATGATTTCCGTTCTTCTCTATATATGTGGATTTTTCTTTTCGGCTATCTTTTCTTAACCAGCCGATCTATTGCGGATGCCCTAGAAATGAAATGGAAGGGCTATTTATAGGTTAGAAACCCTAGGAAGAATATTCGGATCAAAAACAGCCTTTTCTGGAAAGTTTTACCGACGGCGATCCGGATTGGATTTGGCGATCCGGATTGCAGAAGCACAAACCACGATTTCCAGAAAATTGCCTGTTCGGGATCCGGATCGTAGTCACCGATCCGGATCGTTCATACAGTTTTACCAGAATATCATGTTCGGGATCCGGATTGCAATTCCTGATCCGGATCGAAGAAGCACACAGGTAAAACTAGTGTTCGGGATCCGGATCAGAGAGTGCTGCGATCCGGATTGAACCAGTGTATGAACAAACACCTTTCGGGATCCGGATTGAAAGCCACGATCCGGATCCTGAACATGTCCCATGTCCAGTTTTTGATGAATAAGCAATTAAAACCTCTTCCAGGTGTTTCTACACTATAAGAAGTATTCGGATCATCAAAATTCTTTAGTTAAACGTACCTGATCCTTTTGAATTCTTCTTTCTTGAGATTGAGGTAGACGATCCAAAATTTCTTCATCTTCAATCTTCAAGACTTAACACATTCACGAAATACGCCAACTCAAATTCCGTAACACTTGCTTCGTTTTTCGTGCCGGGTCCATTTTTGAGGTCCGTTTTCGCCTCTATAAGCTCCATTGCACTGTGTAGGCTTCCTCTAATTGCCGTTAACGCTGTAAAATCCTCCATAAAAATCTGAATCATCACATCCTCCCCCACTAAAAAGAGTTTCGTCCTCGAAACGAAAATCATACCTCAGTCCAAAGCCTCAAACAGGTAGGGGTAGGTGTCCATCATCTCTGACTCGAGCTCCCACGCCGCCTCGTGTTCATCATGATTGCTCCAAAGAACCTTCACATAGGGAATTGTCCGACTGCGTAATTCTCTCACCTCTCGATCCAGAATCCGCAGTGGACGCTCCTCGTACCTCAAATCCTCGCTGATTTCAAGCGGTGTGAAGTCGATGACGTGCGACGGGTCGAAGACATATCTCCTCAGAGTAGAAACATGAAATACATCGTGGACACCAGCAAGTCTGGGAGGAAGTGCAAGCCTATAGGCAACTGGCCCTATGCGCTCCAATACCTCGAAAGGACCAATATAACGAGGGCTAAGTTTCCCACGAATGCCGAATCTCCTGATTCCTTTGGACGGTGACACTTTCAGGAATACATGATCTCCAACCTGAAATTCTAAGTCTCGTCGCCGAACATCGGCATAACTCCTTTGTCGGCTTTGGGCGGTCTGAAATTGCTTTCGAATCACTCGAACCTTCTCTTCTGCCTCTAACAATACATCTGGACCCAAGGTCCGTCTCTCGCCCACATCACTCCAATATAGCGGTGATCGACACTTGCGTCCATACAACGCCTCAACGGAGCCATCTGAATGCTCGCTTGAAAGCTGTTGTTGTACGCGAACTCAGCTAAAGATAAGTGTCGAATCCACCCTCCGCCGAAATCCAAGACGCAAGCCCTCAGCATATCCTCCAGGATCTGTATAGTCCGCTCTGACTGCCCATCAGTCTGCGGGTGGAAAGCCGTACTGAACCTGAGCTGAGTCCCCAAGGCTGTCTGCAAACTCCTCCAGAAACGCGAAACAAACCTCGGGTCTCTATCTGATACAATGGAGGCTGGTACTCCATGTAGTCTCACTATCTCATCGAGGTATAACTGGGCTAGTCGCTCGAGTGGCCAAGTAGTCTGCATAGGCAAAAAGTGCGCTGACTTGGTAAGTCGATCCACAACTACCCAGATAGCATCAGCTCCTCCCTGTGCCCTCGGCAATCCGACCACAAAATCCATCGTAATGTGGTCCCATTTCCACTCGGGAATTGGGAGACTCTGTAACTTGCCAGCTGGCACTCGATGCTCAGCTTTCACCTGCTGACAAGTTAAACACTGAGCCACAAATCTCCCAATATCCCTTTTCATGCCATTCCACCAGAAGTGTGCCTTGAGGTCCTTATACATCTTAGTCCCACCAGGATGAAGGGTATAAGGTGTATAATGGGCCTCTCTCAATATCTGCTCTCTGATCTCCGCATCCACTGGCACACATGCTCGGTCCCTGTACCTCAGTACTCCCGAAGCATCCACTGTAAAGTCCCCTGACTGATCACTCGGAATCTGATCTCTAATCCTGGTCAAGTGGGGGTCCTCACTCTGTTTCTCTCTGATCCTGTCCAGCAGAGTGGGCTGCACGACTAAAGACATCAGTCTAGCAGAGACCCCAGGGGACACAACCTCTATCTCGAGCCGTCTCATCTCCTCTAATAGGGCGCCTGGTCTGTGATCATCATGGACAAACTCTGCACTGCCTTCCTACTCAAGGCATCAGCGACCACATTGGCCTTGCCTGGATGGTAAAGGATCTCCACATCATAATCCTTTAACAGCTCTAACCATCTGCGTTGCCTTAAATTTAGCTCCTTCTGTGTGAACAGATATTTTAGGCTCTTGTGGTCGGTGTAGATCTCACAGTGCTCCCCATACAGGTAATGGCGCCAAAGCTTCAGTGCAAACACCACGGCAGCAAGCTCCAAGTCATGGGTAGGGTAATTCTTCTCGTAATCCTTGAGCTGTCTCGATGCATAAGCAATTACCCTCCCTTCCTGCATCAACACACAACCAAGTCCACTGTGTGATGCGTCACTGTAGATCACATATCCTTTCCCCATAACAGGGAGGGAAAGGATAGGGGCGGTCATCAGTCTACCCTTCAGCTCCTCAAAGCTCCTTTGACAGTCCTCACTCCAGATAAACTTCACTCCTTTACGCGTCAAGCGAGTGAGGGGTGTGGAGAGCTTCGCAAAGCCTTCCACAAACCGACGATAATACCCAGCTAAGCCCATAAAGCTACGCACCTCAGAAACAGTCGTCGGTCGGGGCCAATCCCGGACTGCCTCAATCTTCGCCGGGTCCACTGCCACACCTGCGGCGGAAATCACATGGCCCAAGAAAGCTACCTCCCGAAGCCAAAACTCGCACTTTGCCAGCTTGGCATACAACTTCTTCTCTCGTAGAAGTTGTAGCACAGTCCTCAAGTGCTCCTCATGCTCAGCATCGCTCCGGGAGTAAATCAAAATATCATCGATGAACACTACCACGAATCGATCCAAGTACGGTCGGAAGATCCGGTTCATTAAATCCATGAATGCGGCAGGGGCATTAGTCAGTCCAAAAGGCATAACTGTAAACTCATAATGCCCGTACCGTGACCTGAATGCCGTCTTCGGAATATCCTCGGCCTTCACCTTTAGCTGGTGGTAACCGGATTGCAGATCTATCTTAGAAAAGACACAAGACCCTTGCAGCTGATCAAAAAGATCGTCGATGCGCGGCAAAGGGTACTTGTTCTTGATGGTCACTTTATTCAATTCCCTATAGTCCACACATAATCGAAGTGACCCATCCTTCTTCTTCACGAATAGCACCGGCGCTCCCCAAGGCGACACACTAGGTCTAATAAAACCCTTATCCATCAAATCCTGGAGTTGCGCCTTAAGCTCTCGCAGCTCAGCCGGTGCCATCCGGTAAGGAGCCTTAGAGATTGGCGCAGTTCCTGGAACTACGTCAATCACAAACTCAATCTCCCTATCTGGCGGCATGCTAGTCAGCTCAGGTGGAAAAACATCCGGAAACTCGCGGGCAATAGGGATATCCCCGAGTCCCGGCGCCGCCGTAGGCCCCTCAACAACACTAGCCAAAAAGGCTACACATCCTCGATGGATCATCTGCCTCGCTCGGGAAGTCGAAACCATAGAGGCAAAGAAAGCACTCTGACATCCTCGGTATACCAACATCTCCTGGCCTGGCTCTCTAAAAGTGACAGTCCTCGCGGCACAATCAATAGTCGCGAAATACCGAGCCAGCCAGTCCATCCCGAGGACTACATCAAAGTCCCTCAGCTGTCTCAAGACCAACAGGTCTGCTGGCATAATCCAGGACTCGATCTGCATCGGGCAGGACCAACAACACTCCTCCACGTGCAAAGTGTGATCGGGAATCTGAACCTCTCGTGCACGTGGTAAAAGTCCTACCTCTAACCCATGTAATGATGCAAATGATCTACTAATAAAGGAATGCGATGCTCCAGTATCAAATAATGTACGAGTCCTAATGCCAGAAAGTAAGGTGATACCTGCCACCACATGATCTGCTGCTGAAGAATCCTCTACCTGTGCAGCATACACTCGCCCACTCTGAGCTGGAGGGCGATAGTCAGTGGGATGGGAAGAAGATGGCCTGCTCGCTGGAGTATATGGCCGCTGAGCCGTCGACCGTTGCTGCAATGAAGATGGAGCAGATGCTGAAGAAGGAGCGACTGAGGTCGAAAAGGGGCACGAAGCTCGAAGGTGCCCAGGCTGTCCACATCCATAGCAGCGACCCCACCGCTGGTCGCAGGTGCTGGGAAAATGTTGTCCTCCACAGAAAATACAGCTGCTGGGAGCCCGTAGCTGTCGTGACTGCTGCTGCTGAGACTGCCGCTGTCGCTGTGACTACCGCTGAGACCCACGCTGTGACGACTGCGATCTCTGCTGTTGCTGTTGCTGCTGCGGGGGCCTCTGGGATCCACCAGGCCCTCGCCGCTCCGATCGCCCACGGCCCGAGAACTGAGGCTGGGGCGGTCGGGGCGGCCTCCAAGAACTAGCCTGTCCCCCGACATCCTGGGCTGGTCGCTTCCTGTCGGAGCTCTGAGCGACCATGCCTCCACGTCTAGCGACGACGTGATCTCCCCGCTCAACCCACTGCGCATGCTCTGCCGCCTCCTCCAAAGTCTGCAACCTCTGGGCATGCACTAAGGTATAAATCTCCGGGCGCAGACCCGTCTCAAAGAGTTCCACCTGGTGCGGTCCATCCCTGGCGACATAGGGTACGCAGTTGAGCAACCGTGTGAACTCTTGAAAGTAGTCCAATGCTGTCCGGTCGCCCTGCTGAAGGTTCTTAAGATCATCTTCCAGCTTCTTCTTCACGCTCGAAGAGAAGTAGGTATCCAAAATCATCCGTCTAAACTCTGACCAAGGTAGCTATCGGGTGATCTGGAACTCCAAAGGCTCAACCCGACGCCACCAGGCATCTGCATCCCCCTCTAAGCAATGAACTGCCATATGCACCCTAAACCTCGGATCAATGAAGAAATCCCGAAACAACTTCTCCATTGCAGTTAACCAAGTCCCTATCTCCCAGGGCTGAGTACTACGCCCCGAGTACCTAGGTGGTCCCCTCTGGCAAAACTGAGTAAGCTTCTCAACAATCTCCTGTTCCTCTGCCGGGGTCAAGGGCCGATCGCTCCCTGAGCCCCACTGCTCGAAGATGGTGCGGTAGGCACAGGTGGTACTACAGGTGGTGCGGGAGCCTCCTGAACAACTGGGGGTGGTGCCTCTCGCTGGGCAAGCAGCCGATCAATCCTCTGCTGCTGCTGACGGTGGCTCTCTGCCAACTGGGTCATCATGGCCCGAAGCTCACTAATCTCCAGGGATCCCGTCTGCTCCGGCTCATCAGGGGGTGTGGAGGCACCCCGAATAGGGATCCGACGTCGGGGAGGCATCCTGCCACGAGAACCCACGAATCAGTAACACAACCCCACACGACCCAATCTAGCGAAAGTCAAAGACATCCCCCTATTTCTGTGACTTTATGTTGTCTGCAGCCAACATAACTGTCCACCCGAAATAGGCTATGTCGATCCCTCTTCACCCACTGAAAGAGTTAAAATAATAAATCAGCGACTTTCGCAAAATATCACGTCTCTCGCGCCCTATCATCCTAGGGTCTGCTACAAGCCTAGGGATTCCTAAGTCCCAACTGACCTATCCCTAAACTCTGATACCAACTTAATCTGTCACGCCCCGGGTGTAAACCAGAACCCGGGTTCGTCTACAGATCCGCCGTGCACACGGAATTTCCCGCGTACACGAAGCGCTGGTAACCTGCTCAGATATAAGATGTACAATAAAAGAGCATAATACAGAGCTGAAATAGAAGAACCACATAGTAACTCAGACTGGAATAAAATACAGCTGTCATAAATACAATAATCTCCCAGCTCACCAAAATAGTACAACCAGCTGGCTAAAGCCAGACCCAAAATAAAAAGTAAATATAACAGTCTGAGTAGAGGGTACAACATCTGTCTAAAAGCAGCTCACAACCTCACAGGAGATCTACCTACTCAGCGATCCCCTTACCTCGATCAGCTACCGATGGCCTAGCAGCTCCCGCAGACGACTCTGCAAAACAAAGGGAAAAAGACAGAGAACAACAATGGGGGTGAGAACTACTAGATAAACCAGTAGCCTCCCCTAGTGGGTAAAACCTCAACTCTGACGCACCCACTAGGACTACTAGAGGCAAAGGAAAGAACAGTGGTAAGCTATAAAGGCTGCTGAAAAGGAAACTACTACTACAATGCCTCTAAATGCAGTACCAAAAGATAACTGTATGTATGCAACTATAAGGCTAACCGCCCAAAGAAACCCAATCAAAGGGCCAGGAAACACTGGCACTGCCTGCTCTGTCATCACTCACAACTCACCAACTGACCGGCACACGGCACGGTCAAAAGCCTACTCCGGAGTGGCACTCGAGGGGAGCGACCCACACGAGTAAAGCATCTCTGTATCAAGCATCTCTGTAACCAATGTCTCACAATAGCAGGACTGGATCATGACTATGATCAAAGTGGAAAATATCCATCCCGAAAGTAACCCTGATCCCCAATCAGATGCAATAGTAATCAACAAGTGGGAAACACCATCCACTAGGGAACTCTGAAACCCAATCTGATGCATAAGTGAACATCCGGTCAACCGCCTAATGTCCGCGGTCGCCGCAATACCCCATAAGTCCAAAATATGAAAAAGTAATCAACATCTGGCTAACCGCCTCATGTCCGCGGTTACCACAATGCCCCACAATATATAATCGAGTCAAACCCATCCCCGACTCGATGACCTCGACTACACTATCCCAAAAACCCTGCTCAAACTGAGCCACATGTGTCTGAATAACAAGAGAACAACGAAACATGGTTTCTCCTAAGTCAAGTCCCAATATGATAGTGTAGCAATGAATAGTGGCCTAACTAGATGTCCAAACAAGCATGCAATTGTCCTCTTTAAAAATTGAGAAAAAGTGTTTGATATTTATTTGGAAAAAGTGGTTTAAATGTCCCAAACATGATAAGTCATTTGCATGCGAGAATAGGATATAGCATTTGTCTCAACACTAGTGTCCCAATTAAACATAAATGAGCTGTCATATGATTTGTGGGGTCTACTCATGCAATTCATAATTGGAATATCGATTATCAGTTTTGGAAAAGGGAATCTCTAATACTCCTAGTGAGTTAGTCAAAAATGAGGTAAGCAACAACCACCCACCTCGAAAAGCGCAATCCACACCCAGATAGCCTCCTCGCTGTCCACAGTCCTTTAACAGCGTAATCTGTCGAAAACAGTGTACTACAGCACAAAACAATGCACCCGGTGTAAATACAACTCCCAAAAATACAGCCTTTGCTATTTTTCCAAACAGCACGAAAAAGAAGGGATTTTTCACCTCTATACAGTGCTCCAGAAATTCCAGAAAAATTACGGTTGCGTTCCTTGCGACGAGTAGATCAAAATCGACTATTTATTTGCCTTGATCCGATAATCCTAGCTCAAGATATAAATCGGAGAAGTCGATGCTGTCCAGAAAATATCACAGCAAAAAGGAGGGTCAAAGGTGCCACGGGAAACGTGCCAAAAGTGCGAAACGGAGGAAAGTGATCAACACGAAAATCGAAGCCTTACCTCTTACGGTCGCGCTGTCGCAGAAATAGTTCAAAAATTCCTCTTGGTTAGCACACAGGAATTTTCCGACTGAACTGCGACGATAACGGGCCGAAAAAGGAGAAACGTCGGAGCGTAATGCGTCGCAGATAACTCGCTGTCGGGAACTCCAGAAATTCTGAAATTTCTAGGGGATATAGAGGACAGAGAGAGGAACAACTTTCATATAGGGCAAAATCTCATTTTCTCTCTCTAGAACTCGGAAATGGCAGAGAGAGAGAGAGGTCTATTTATAATGGGCCAAAATACTATTCGGGCTGCACAAAAGATCCGGGCCGAACATGGGACAGCAAAACTATCCAACCAGAACGCGCCACGTGTCCCAAAACACAGAACATCCATGCAGGGCCAATAATAAATAGCCACGTGTCCCAGCCGCCCACGTGTTCCACGCGCCCGGCGCACGTGGGCGGCTCTGCGCCCGCCAATGAACAGTGGCCACGTGTCCCACGTGGTCCACGGGGCGCACGAGCCCGGTCTACGCGCCGGGTCTTCCGGATCCTGTCGGCCAATCATATGCTGCCACGTGTCACAGACAAGCCGCAATCCTTTACTCCGCTCGGCCAATCAGGGATGACACGTGGCCTTTCCCATCTTCGGTGCACCCGGTGCACGCCCATCCTGTGGACCCCGCCGCAGCGCGCCTGCCCGCGCTTGCCCGTGCTGCCCGCGGCGCCTGCGGCCCTGCTCCGCCCCCCTGCGCCGCCTTGCTCCGCCGTGCGCCGCCGCCTGCCGCCAGCCGCCGGTCGCCGGAACAGTAATTCCGGCGGCCGGAAACACTGTTCCGGTGAACAGTACCCCTGTGACGAAAAATTAAAGTAAATATACTGTTTTGATCGTTTTCGCGCGCTAAGTCCGAATCCGCCGTCCGTTTCTTCAAATTCTCATCCGAAATTTTGCCGAAACTCCCCGGAAAACCCCACTTGCTCCGTTTTTCGTGCCGGGTCCATTTTTGAGGTCCGTTTTCGCCTCTACAAGCTCCATTGCACTGTGTAGGCTTCCTCTAATTGCCGTTAACGCTGTAAAATCCTCCATAAAAATCCGAATCATCACAGCAGTGGCATAGTTGTCGGAGCAGTGACACAGTTGTCGGAGCAGCGCAGTGGCACAGTTGTCGGAGCAGTGACACAGTTGTCGGAGCAGCGCAGTAGCACAGTTGTCGGAGCAGTGACACAGTTGTCGGAGCAGCGCAGTGACACAGTTGTCGGAGCAGCGCAGTGGCACAGTTGTCGGAGCAGTGGCACAGTTGTCGGAGTAGCGGTAGCCCCATCCGTGCCGACGTTTAGTGTTGAGGCACCGAGGCAGGGTGGATAGTTGACAGCGGGTAAGCTGTGGGATTGCGTCGATCAAGTGAGCCAATTTTGGCGGATGAGTCATTCCGATTCGTGGGATTGAGTATGGAGGCTTTGGAGACAGGGTCTTGTTCGATGGGGGATAGAGAGTACTTGGAGGCGCTTGGCGCAGGGTGATGGAGGACAGATCAGTTGGATGAGGCATTCCCGATTTCTTTTTCCAGGATAGTAGATTTTCAAGACTGTCAGAGCACATTGGTTACAGCGGTCGGTGTGGTGGTAGGTTTGAGTTGCTCAGGGCTCTTGGGTTCGTATCTTTTGATACGGGAGTTTTCCTTTCTTGGTGGGTAATGCTTTTGCTTCATTGCTTGGGTAAGGGTAGGAGGGTCACCACGTGCTCGGGAGGCTTATTTTCCCGATCGCGCTTGGCACGTGGAGGAGAGCTGTTGGTCCTGCCCGGTGCAGCTTGAGTCCTGGATTTTGCCGGTAGACCTGATGGTCTTGACTCAGCTGCAGGATGGTGCTGTGGTATTTGTTGGGCTGGCTGGTTCGGTTTTCTTTCGCGGCGGTTGATTATGCCGCGAGGACAGTTTTCTTGGGGAGCCAGGCCCGGAGGTATTGGTGTACTTGGGTTGCTTGAGGGTTATCTTCGCCTCTATAGTTTTGACTTCGTGGGCGAGGCGGATGTTTTGCAGTGGATGAGTAACCTTTTTGGCTGGTGTGGTTGAGGGACCTACGGCGGCGCGGGACTCGGGGATACCCCCTTTGGTTGAGAGTTCCCGGCTGTCCTCCTATCGGAGTTGTCTAGCATGCCACTAGTTTGAGAGTTGAGGACACGACTCCGAGATTCGATAGATAGAGAATTTTGTCAGACCAAGTGTGTCGCCTTTGGGGGCGCCGGTGCTATTCGAGTTGTGGAAGGTTGGTTCACTTCGGCTTTGCGTGGATTCCCGGGAATTAGATGAAGTGACCATCTGGAGCTAGCACCCTTGTCGAGCATGGAGGATTTGATTTACCAGTTGTAAGGGTCCCGGGTCTTCCTGAAGGTGGATTTGTAAGCAGGTTTTCTCGACTGCATATGGTTGGGTGTTGATGCCGGAGAGTTGGGGAATTGCTTCTACATCCCGACAGTTTTGGATTAGAGATCAGAGGCTACGGGATCTGTTGGGGGACTTATATTGGATACCACGGGAGTACAGAGGTACTTGGATCGAGCTTTTGTGCCGATGGACTTGTGGTTGGATTATCTGAGGCCCTGGGAGGAGCGGATGCTTGTACCGATGCAGACTACTTGGTAGCTCGAGCGGTTAGCCCATCTGTACTTGGTTGAGGTGGTGCGGTTGCCTGGAGTGCCCGCCTTTATTTTGTTCTAGTTAGAGACCCGAGGATAGTATCGCGTCTCTGGAGGAGGTATTAGACAGCTTTGGGAGCTTGAGTGGTGGGTAATTGGATATTTACCCCTCTCTACTTGGTTGAGGTTCCGGATTGAGGAACGACTTTAGTTTCGAGGACGAAACTTTCTTTTAGTAGGGGAGGATGTGATGACCTGGATCTCCGCAGAGTTGTTGCAGTGCATTGGGTGGCTTCAGGAGGCCTACGTGGTGTGTCGGTGGTGATTGTGCACAATTTGGACACAAGTGTGGGACTTCGGGCTTAAATTAGATCACGTGAGTGATCGGAGGACCCCGTTGAGTGTTTAGAAGTGTTCTCGCGCGGAACAGATATCAGAATTGGGCTCAGCGCGAAATTTGGGCTAAGAACACCTTTCCGGGTGCATTTGGCAATTTTTAGAGTTGGAATTTGGCAAAACGGACATCAAATTCGGATTCAGCACGCGAAAACGGTCAAAATGGACTACCCACTTGATATTTTTGCACACCGGTTACTGTTCACGCCGGAACAGTGTTTCCGGCAGCTGGCGGGCAGCGGCGGCGGCGGCGGGCAGCGGCGGAGCGCGGCGGATGGGCTCGGGCAGGCGGTGGAGCGGCCACGGGCAGCGCGCGGGCAGGCGCGCGGGTGCGCGGTCCACGGCCGGCGTGCGCCGGAGGCAGGACACGTGGCATCGCTTGGTTGGAAGGTTCTGTGGGCGCGGTTCACGGAGTGGAGCGGGGTGTTCGGTGGACCGAGCGGGGCCACGTGGCGACCGTTGGTTGGCCGGTCCACGTGTGCCCGGTCCACGGAATCGGTGAGGCGGCCTCGGGATGTGGGCCTGGCAGGGGGCGCAAGCGGCGGGCGCAGCGCGCACGTGGGGCGGTCGGGCCGCTGACCCGCGTTTTCCCGCGCGTGGGCTTGCCACGCGTCGGCCTCTCGGTGGGCCACGTGGCGGGAGGTTCGTGGCTGCATCGGCTGTCGCCTGTTTTGTGGGTGTCGTGGCGGCCCAGCAGCGATTCGGGCCCGCACAGTGTTGGGCCGGGACCAACACTGTAGCGGCCCGAAAAGACCGGGCGCCCGGAAATGGGGACTTATGCGTCATTTTCAGATTTGTTTCTTCCAGCATATAAATAGGCCGAGTTCAACTGCAGAGAACTCCTTCCCTGTTCTTCTTTTCACTGTGCGACCTTCACGAGAAATCCTCCTCTCCCAGAGCTGGTTCCATCTGCAGATTTCCAGATTTTTCTGCGGCACGCATCCCAAGGTTTCTATTTTTACGGCGCGGCGCGGCGCTCGTTCATTTGTGGTCCCCTTCGTCGCATTTCAGTGCTTGGACTCTCCCGAGCTACCCCGGCAGTATTTTCCAGCGATTCTTGCGCCATCTTCTTCACGACAGGTAGGTCTACGTTTCTCGTGTTTACTGGATTTTCCCATTCCGAGCTTTTCATGGGTTTTTCGGATCATCTTGTGACCTCTTTTTCTTGGGCGGAGTTTTGGACAGCGCCACAGTGTTTCTGCGATATCTTCGCGCACAGGCATCGGATTGGGGTGATTCAGAAGGCGTTTTTCATCTACATTTCGCAAGGAATCTCCTGGATTTTTCTCAAATTTTTCTGAATATTTTTCGAAGGTGAAAAATCTCTGTGTACAGAAATTATTGCTACAGATTTTGTACAGAATTATTTTTGAGAGGGTCACCTTGTCTGATTTTTATCTTGATGCCCGAAACTCGGTTTTGGGTGTGCAGGTACTCGTTTCGACGGGTTCGTCGCGAGGATCGTGGCAGTATTTATCTTGGATTTTTCCGGGCATTTTTCGCAGGTGAAAACAGGGCAACTTTGGACTGATGAGTTTTGGACATATTTTGTGAACATTGTATGTTTAAATTATGTATGCTCTTTTGGGGTATGTTGTGCAGTGTTGTGGAGACTGTTTGGACCGAGCGTGGATTTCATTTTGGACTTGGAATTAGCGATCGAGGTGGGTGGTTGTTGTTTACCTCTATTTTGACATGCTCACTAGGAATATTAGAGTGATCCCTTTATTTGGACTTGCATGCTTGAATGGATATAGTTTTGGCACTTAACCTTGCATGTGGAATTTACTTTCATATTTGGATAAAATGAAATGTCTTGTGGGAGTGGATCTTTTGGGACATGCATAGGTGGATGATGTAGGTGAAGGAAAATTGTGGATTTTAGACATGTGTGGTTGGATAATGATTTAGCATGATGGTTATATCTATGCGGAGCTATTAATTGATACACATGTGGAACTATTATTGTCACCCTTTCTTTATTTTTTCCTTGAGAACACTTGCATGCTTGTATGGACATCTAGATAGGCCATCTTTTATCGCTACACTTTCATGTTGGAACTTGACTTAGGAGAAACCTTGTTTGCTTCTTTTCTCCCTTTTGTTAGTCAGGTGGTTCTTGTTGCTCGGGTTTGAGCAGGGGTTGGGGATAGTGTAGCCGGGGCCTGGATAGTGGTTTATGGGTTTGACGGCGACCGCGGATATTGGGCGGTTGACCGGATGTCGGTTATAGGACATCGGTAATAGGGCATGATTATGGACTAGAGGGTTTTGTGGCAACCGCGGATAGTAGGCGGTTGACCAGATACATATTATTTTACCCGATTATTAGATTGTGGGTTATTCTGGCGACCGCGGATATTGGGCGGTTGACCGGAGGTCGGTTGTGAGACCTGGTTGTGGATTGTGAGGTATTGCGGCGATCGCGGATTTTGGGCGATTGACCGGGTGTTCATTTGTGCATCAGATTGGGGATCAGTTTCTTTTAGTGGAGGGGTGTGTTCCACTGGGGCTTTTAGTTGTAATCAACTCCTGCTTTTGATACTTATCATACCGGCGCGGTTATTGCCCGGTGATGCTTTCCTCGTGTGGGTCGCTCCCCTCGAGATCCCCTCCGGAGGCCGGGGCCAGACAGTTATGGACAGTTTTACTATCACATCGGCGCGGCTGATTTGCCCGATGATGAGGACGGCAGCAGGAGTTTTGCTATCACATCGGCGCGGCTTATTTGCCCGATGATGAGGGCGGTACAGATTGGGTTCATCTGGGACGGTTGGTTATTGTTGCTTACGGTTATTCCAGTCTAGGACTGCATTTTAGAGGCATAGTAGTGGTAGATTTCTCCTTTTTCAGCAGTTTCATTTCTTACCACTCTTCTTTCCTTTTTGCCTCTGGTAGACCTAGTGGGTGCGTCAGAGTTTGAGGTTTTACCCACTAGGGGAGGCTACTGGTTTACTAGTAGTTCTCACCCCCATTCTTCTTTCCTCTTTTTCTTCTCCCTTGTTTTGCAGTGTCTTCTGCGGGTGCTGCTGGGCTTTCAGCGGCGGGTCGAGGAGAGAGGACGGCTGAGTAGATAGATCTCGTGGCAGGATGAGCGTGTTAGCTGGACTGTTGGTGTACCCATGTTTTCTCAGACGGTTGTACTTTTACATTTGGGACTGGCTTTTGCCAGCAGGTTGTATTTATTTTTGGTGAGCTGGGAGAGACTGATGTATCATTTATACAGATGTATTGTATTTTATTTCCAGCTTCAGTCTGAGATGTATTAGTTTTAGTTCAGCTCTGTTTTTATTGCTCTTTTATTATTATCTCTTATATCTGAGCAGGTTTGGTGCTTCGTGTACGCGGGAAATACCGTGTGCACGACGGATCTGTAGACGGGCCCGAGTTCTGGTTTACACCCGGGGCGTGACAAACCGGCTCGACCAGAACAGCTGGTGCAGGCTGCACAACAGGGGGCGCCACAACAGGTGAAGAAGGCACCGGCGAACTCTCAGGGGGTACTACCGCCGGCTGCGCTCTCTGCTCCATCATGAGCATCAACCGACCCACGGTCTCCTCCCGATGCCGGAAAGTCTCTGACAACTGAGCCATCTGAGCCCGAAGCTCCTGCACCTCTCTCTGCTGACCCTGTGCTAACTCCTCCTGCTCAGACCCTTGGGAGGAGGAAGGCTGAGAACGCGTCCGCACCCTGCGTCGGGGAGGCATCGTGCCCACCTGCAATCCACATGCAAACATCAGGACAGCACCAAACAACACTCTACCCAATCCAGCGAAAGTCAAAAGGCATGTCCCCCTTCCCGAAGTACTATGTTGTCTGCAGCCAACATAATTGCCACCGAAGGAAGACATGTCAATCACTCATCCCGATCCGCTCGGGAGAGTTAGAAACCCAATCAGGACTCTCGCTAAAAATCACGGCTCTCACGTGAGTCATCCTAGGGTCCAACCACAAGCCTAGGGTTCCTATGTCCTCAATGACCTAAAACCTAGGCTCTGATACCACTCTAATCTGTCACGCCCCGGGGTCGAAACTGCGACCCGGGCTCGCTAACAGATCCGCCGCCCATACGGTGAACACCGTATAGACGAAGCGTCCAACCTGCAAAGAAAGATACTATACTAAACAGATATCAGAGGTGAGAGTAAACTGCTAGAAATAAAAATATATACAACACAAGTCCTCACCAAAAGTACATAAGTCTCTCAGAATAAAAATAGAAAAGTACAACTCTATACCTCACTACAATGTCTCTCAACAAGAACTCTCAAAATGTAAAAAAAAAAGGGGGTACATCTACTCTCAGGACGACGACGACGACTGGTAGGGATCTAGCTCGCGACTTCCTTACCTTGATCTGAAGAAGTAGCAGCTGGAACAGCAGGAACAGGTGTAGAAATCCCTGGGGAAAAAGACAGCACGACGGGTGTGAGAACTACATCCCACAGTAGCTCTCAGTGGGTGCCGTCAACAAGCCCAACGGTCTGCCCACCAAGTCTACTAGAGGCATGAGGAAACAAAAGAAGTGCTGTACAGAAAAGGAAAAAAAAGCTGGAAACTAAATTCTACAGCTACTACGCCCCTATCTAGATGCTCAAAAAGCGGGACAGATGAAAATATGATGCATCTGCTAACATAACAGTATAGTCACCCAATCTGAATTGACTGCCTCCTCGGGTCCAGTCAAGCCTGCGCCTACCTACTGCCGTACATCCCGGAGGACCGGACTTACGTAGGGCGTCTGTAGCTGCCAAAACTGGCTCAGCCAGAGGGACTGCGTCCGTAACTGCCAAAACTGGCTCAGTCAGAGGGACGGCATCGACAAGTCGCGATACAAGAGTAACATATCCACCCCGGGCGTGGCTCTCGAGGGGCGCGACCCCACCGAGGAAAGGTATCCGCGCACTCTGTCGCTCAGGTGGCACTGCAGGCTATGGTCAAAATCCACACTCACGCTCTGCTCGAAAGGACTCAATCCTCAACAACTCTCTCAACAGTCGGAGCACACTCAATGACTCAGCTGATCAGCTCTCATGAAACACGAGACACTCGCCTCACCAACAACTCATAGCACAAAACACACTGGCTGGAGACACTCCACAGCCAGGAACAACCTACCACTCAGGGCTAACAAAACTAGATAGACAACACCCAATGTAGTGATCCGGCCCTTAGGGGTATTTTGGACCCACATGTAAGTTATTCAAGCCTTTAGGTGAAATAAAATTATTAAATTTTATAAAGTCGGCCGGTGGGTGGTGCGGGTATTTTTCCGCGATAGAGCGCGGAAAATGATGACCGACGGTGCGATCGGATCTGAAATCCGATGTCGGGATCTCCCAGAACGGAATTCTTGGTGACGCGGTGATTAGTCATGCATCGGAATCCGTGCAAAATATCTTGCACCCGTTGGAGATAAGGTGGGTTATCTCGTAGGGGATAATTAATTAAGAAATTAATTAATCGGTGACGATAAATAAAAATTGGAAATTTATTTTTCATGATTATCTAATGAAGGTGATTAAATAATCGGTGACCAGGATTTAAAAGGTGGGGATTTTATCTCGTAAGTCAGATATTTATTTGAGAAATAAAAACCGAATATTTGTGGGTTTTTCCTGTTACGTACGTGTAAAATAAAGAGAAAATTAATTAAATAATTAAATAATAGGGGTTATATAAGTAATCCCGGTTATCGGAAGAAAAATCCTAATTTAAAATACCGCCTCCTCAAACCCTCCTCTTTCGTGCGTACCGAAAACCAAACGAAACCCTAGTTAGAAAAGAAAGAGGAAAACCCTAACCGGAGGAGAAAAGAAGGAAAGAAGGAGAAAGCGGAGAAACTCGATCCCCCGATTCACGTGCCGGAGATCGGAGAACGAGACGCCATCGTCTACGGGGAGCGGATCCGGGTCTCCAACGCCGAAAGGAAACAAGATCGGTTCTTTAATTCCGATAAATTAAGGTTAGTGAACATCGTTGCGGTTGTTAAATTAATCGGGGGTTTTTCGTGTCCTTGTAAGGTGATTTTAATCGGAACATCGATCGCGGACTTTCGTCGGGTTTTGATCCATGTTTTATTCTCGTTCTTGACCTGGCGTGATCGAGGATTTTTATCGAATTTTAATTGGTGGTTTTTAATCGGTTTCTTGTTATCGGACCTCCGATCGACGTTTTGGTTGTTCGTCGATCGTTGGTTTAGTCATTAGAATTATCGTGTATTTTTTTGGGAATTTTTGGGGATGTTTCGTTGGAATAGTGGGTAACGGGAGGCCGATTATCGTGTATTATGTTGGGTGTCGATTTCGCCGACGCTCCGCGCCTCGACGAAATTGTCGGGGGCGCGCCGTCGGGTCTTTTTCTCATCTTTTCGCCGCCAGGGGTCTTCTTGGTTTAACCATTGATTTTCCGAGTTGACTACCGGTTGAGGGTTGAGATTTGCTGGATTTCCGTTAGCGGTTTTGGGTTCTGGTTTCGGCGAACCGGACGGTGTTGGACTTTTCCGTCAAAAAGAGTAAATTGGGTCTTTTACGTTTTGGATGTTAGTACACGTTGTTGACTATAGTTATCCTTGCGGACTTTCTTTAGGTCCAGGTGCGCAGCGGGGGTGCGCGAAGGATTCAGGTGTTCCGATTTCTCTTCAACAAGGTGGGTACGGTTGCTATAAGTGCAACGAGTGCAGTAAGTGCATCTCTCATCATTAAAGTGTTCTTAATTGGTCTAACAAAGTAGATGGACAGTTTAACCTTTCGCAATTTTGTATCTCATCTAACAATTGAAGCGGCTGCGATCGCGGTGCTCACTACACGCCGATCTCGGCAAATCCGTATTCGGATGCTGCACGTACACCGGCGGATATATAGGGCCACCGCATGGTGTACTTTTTCGGAAAAGTGGTCTTTTTGACCCGTGTGCCTCACAAAGGAGTAGGAGCCGTGAGGACCTCTTCACGGCAGCTATAGGGGCCGCACTAGCCCCGTGAAGAGGTTAAAAGCATCAAAAAGGTGACTACGCACGAGGGGAGACTTTAGTCTCTCCGACAGGTACTCTGGGGTTGGTGCCCAACTTAATTGATAAATCTGGGATTGGTGCCCAACTTAATTGATAAATCTGGGGTTGGTGCCCAGCTTAATTATGTACAGGGTTTAACGAAAGGTTTCGGTGTATTCGGTGTATTCGGTTCGTTTTCCTTCTTTGCTATTATTAGACATCTACTTTGTTTGTCACTGACTTTACCCACTCCGTGACAGGTGCTACTAGGGGCGTTAGCCGGGATGGCGGTGAGACTGCGTCGCGAGGACCGTAGTCAGGACACTTGGTTACCATCTCATTTTCCGTTATGCTTTAAGTAGTTAATTTGCTTGTGGATTACTTTTGTTGTGGACATGTATTAGTTAGCACTGTGGATGAGACGTTCTTTTGTGACCTTTTGATATTTCTAGTGATGTTTTCATACGCGGCACGTTTTCATGATAAACCAAAGGATTTCGAAAATGATTTCACAAAACGAAGTGCCGTGTGGGCACGGGTCTTACAACCGCTGGTTTTATCCTTTCCAAACGTTGACGCCGCCTTAATGACTGGTTTGAAAAATAAGGTGTCGAGTGGACACCGATCTTTTAAAACAGTAGTTAGATTAATGTGCTTTGAATGGTGATGTATGTCTACTATATGGTTGATGGTTGATGGATTGTGATGTAAATGAAATGCATATTGTAAATGAGACGCCGTACATATACAAAGGAGACTCCGTCCGTTGGCGGAGAGAATTTGTGTATGTGGCGGTCTGACACGCTCCGGGGATGAGGTTTATGTTACTTTATTGAGAAAAAAAAAATAGACACGCAATTTTCCGCTTTGAATGACTCAAAAACCTCCGGGGGCGTGACAGATTAAATGGTATCAGAGAAAAACTACCATAACCATAGTAGACGTGATCCACATCCACAGTGTAAGGTGCCACAAGCAAATTGGACATGAGATGACCAAGGTATAGATGCGGTAGTACGTGAGAGTACGAGGAAAAAGGGGATTTAACATAGGTGTAATCGTAAGACAGGGTGCTAGGGTGATAACCTTAGGGTTAACGTGGTTTCTTTGTTTACAAGCGGACGATGGCCCGAAATGGGTTATCAGCGGAGAACGCAGGGGCAAAAAGTACGGTGCGAACAGCGGCGGAGTGTCAGCTTCTTCGACAACAGCTACAAGAGATGGCCGGGCAGTTAGCAACCCTTGTGGAGCGACATCTTCAAGGTAGTGCAAACGGCGGGTTTGCACACCTTCCAGGAGGTGGACGATAGAGCCACCGCGGTGGAGCACGAATTACGATGTCTCAAGCCCGACGGGAGAGCTCAGGACACAGCAGGGATAAGAAACGAACCCGGCCAAACTTCGGAAGAGGACATACCAAGAGGAGCCGGCCTCCTAAATACTCGAGATTGCAATAAGGAACCAACAATGCGCCGACAGGAGGACAATGGCCGGTGGACAAGTCTTGCATTATTTGTGACGGAATACACCAAGCGACCGAGTGTCCCCAGAAGTAAGACCATGGTTTTCGAGGCAGCAAACCGGAGCACTGTTGTTGCAACTGCCCCTCGGAAACGAGGACATCATCCGTAGCAGCGTCTCCACCTTCGTCTCAGCAACCGGGGGGAGGGAGAGTCTATACGATGACCCACCATGGGACGATCCCATAGAGCACGATGTAACAAGTAATGCTCAAGTTTTAGACCATCGTGCTAGAACTTTTGTGTCGACACCTAAGCATCCCACTCTTTCAGCTCGTTTCATGTTTTCGCCCTACCTTAATTATTAGAAGAAATCCCCGTCGTAGAAATAAGTTCGGTCGGATCCTCTGGCTACCCCTCGAGGCAGGCGGCTGTACCCCTTCCTGCCAGCCAGGGTGAGGTGGGTTCTTAGTCACTAAGAACTAATGAGGTTTCCGTTAAAGGTTATTGGTGTAGCGCTTGGGGCCGACAGTCGCGGCAATCCTTAAGCGGTGGATGACTGCTTGAAGTTCCAAGTGTGTCTTCGGGAACCGGACTTACCGGAACTTGTAAACTTAGCTTGTAGGAACGCCTTCTGCTCGCTTTTCCTTTGCTGCGGGCAAGGAGCTTGGGAGAAGGCAGCCCAGTAGCGTTCATAAGTACCGTATGGATTTTGACACAAGAAGAACAAGTACCCCCTGCCAAGGATCGACGACCTCTTCGACCAATTACAGGGGGCGACGGTGTTTTCAAAGATTGACCTGCAGTCGGGCTATCATCAGGTCCGGGTTAAGGGGGAGGACATCCCCAAAACGGCCTTCCGAACTCGCTATGGCCATTATGAATTTACAGTAATGCCGTTCGGGCTCACAAATGCCCCGGCGGTGTTCATGGATATGATGAACAGGGTATTCAAACCCTTCCTGGACTTATTCGTGGTGGTCTTCATCGACGATATCCTCATCTACTCCCGTACAGACGAGGAACATGAAGAACATCTGCGCACAGTCCTCCAGACCCTACGGGAACAGAAACTCTACGCCAAACTCAAAAAGTGTGAGTTTTGGCTCCGTGAGGTCGGTTTCTTGGGGCACGTAATCTCGGCGGCTGGAGTCGCAGTGGATCCGAAGAAGATAGATTCGGTGACGGACTGGCCCCAACCGACGACGGTGACGGAGATTCGAAGCTTCCTGGGATTAGCCGGGTATTACCGGCGCTTCGTGGAGGGTTTCTCCAAGATAGCCACCCCCTTGAACCGTTTGACTAGAAAGGGGGAAAAGTTCATCTGGACGGACAAATGTCAGAAGAGCTTCGAGGAGCTCAAGGATAGATTGACGCGAGCCCCGATTCTCGCCCTGCCAGAACCAGGGGAGGATTATGAAGTGTATTGTGATGCGTCGCGAAATGGACTTGGTGGAGTACTCATGCAACGGGGAAAGGTTATAGCCTATGCGTCAAGGCAGCTCAAGGAGTACGAGCGGAATTACCCCGTGCACGATTTGGAACTCGCAGCGGTGGTGTTTGTCCTCAAGCTTTGGAGACACTACCTGTATGGGGCGCACTGCAACGTGTACTCAGATCATAAAAGTCTTAAGTACCTTTTCACCCAAAAGGAGTTAAATTTACGACAAAGGCGGTGGCTCGAGCTACTGAAGGACTACGATTTGACGATCCACTACCACCCGGGAAAGGCAAACGTGGTGGCCGACGCCCTGAGTCGCAAGGGGCAGGCCGAGGAGGCAGGTGTAAGCGCCATCACCCAGCAAGATAGTCTAATTGCGGAATTTTCGCGATTGAGACTAGAAGTAGTACCGGCAGGTACAGTCACACGACTTCTGACACTGGTGGTCAGACCTACCTTGCTGGACAGAATTCTCGAAGGACAATCGACTGATGATCAACTCCAGCTGGTGCGAAGTAGGATAACCGCCGATCGGGAAGGTGATTTTGCCGTGGACTCCGACGGCACGGTACGATTTCGGGGACGAATCTGCGTGCCGGATCTACCGGAACTCAAAGAGGAAATCCTGCGGGAGGCGCATACTGCCCCATATGCAGCGCATCCCGGGGGAACGAAGATGTACAAGGACGTCAAACAAACCTTCTGGTGGCCCAAAATGAAGGGAGACGTGACTCGATTTGTGGCACACTGCCTGGTGTGCCAACAGGTGAAGGCCGAGCATCAGCGCCCGGCAGGAAAATTGCAACCTTTACCGGTGCCCGAGTGGAAGTGGGACATGATTACCATGGATTTTGTGACCGGATTCCCGAGGTCGCCACAGGGACACGATGCAATATGGGTGATTGTGGACCGTTTGACGAAATCGGCCCACTTCCTGCCCATACACACGACGTGGACGCGGGAACGACTGGCACAAACATACATCGACGAGATAGTAAGGTTGCATGGGGTACCGACATCTATCACGTCGGACAGGGACACGCGATTCGTGTCAAACTTTTGACAAAGCCTGCAACGAGCAATGGGGACCAAGTTGCACTTCAGTACGGCATTTCACCCGCAGACCGATGGACAATCAGAGCGGGTGATACAGATTGTGGAGGACATGCTTCGAGCATGCGTTTTGGACTTGGGCGAAGGGTGGGCACGGTGTTTGCCCCTAGTGGAATTTGCCTACAATAACAGTTACCAGGCCAGCATTCAGATGGCACCATACGAGGCCCTGTACGGGCGCCGCTGTCGGTCTCCAATATGCTGGGACGACTTGGGTGAGCGTAAGTTTCTGGGCCCAGATTTGGTGGAGGAGACCGAAGCAAAGGTGCGATTGATTAGACAAAGGCTACTGACCGCCCAGAGCAGACAGAAAAGCTACGCGGACAACAGACGCCGAGACTTAGAGTTCATGGTGGGTGAGCATGTGTTACTCCGAGTTTCGCCCTCCAAGGGGAACCGACGTTTCGGCATTAAGGGAAAGCTAAGCCCGAGGTACGTGGGACCGTTCGAGATCTTAGAACGCGTAGGACCGGTGGCGTACCGATTAGCCCTGCCGCCGAACCTCGAACGAGTCCACAACGTGTTCCATGTCTCAATGCTCCGGAAGTACCTGGCTGACCCCTCTCATGCCTTGGATGCCTCCACCATCGAGTTGCGAGAGGATTTAAGCGTCGAGGAGACGCCGGTGTGGATTTTGGCAAGAGAGGACAAGGAATTGCGAAATCGAACTATCCCCTATGTGAAGGTCCAGTGGAGCAACCACGAAGAGCGCGAGGCGACGTGGGAACTGGAATCGAAAATGAGGGAATGTTTTCCCGAACTGTTTAGTGAGGTTTGTACTTAAGTTTCGGGACGAAACTTTTTATAAAGTGTGAGTGGTGTAGTGATCCGGCCCTTAGGGGTATTTTGGACCCACATGTAAGTTATTCAAGCCTTTAGGTGAAATAAAATTATTAAATTTTATAAAGTCGGCCGGTGGGTGGTGCGGGTATTTTTCCGCGATAGAGCGCGGAAAATGATGACCGACGGTGCGATCGGATCTGAAATCCGATGTCGGGATCTCCCAAAACGGAATTCTTGGTGACGCGGTGATTAGTCATGCATCGGAATCCGTGCAAAATATCTTGCACCCGTTGGAGATAAGGTGGGTTATCTCGTAGGGGATAATTAATTAAGAAATTAATTAATCGGTGACGATAAATAAAAATTGGAAATTTATTTCCCATGATTATTTAATGAAGGTGATTAAATAATCGGTGACCAGGATTTAAAATGTGGGGATTTTATCTCGTAAGTCAGATATTTATTTGAGAAATAAAAATCGGATATTTGTGGGTTTTTCCTGTTACGTACGTGTAAAATAAAGAGGAAATAAATTAAATAATTAAATAATAGGAGTTATATAAGTAATCCCGGTTATCGGAAGAAAAACCCTAATTTAAAATACCGCCTCCTCAAACCCTCCTCTTTCGTGCGTACCGAAAACCAAACGAAACCCTAGTTAGAAAAGAAAGAGGAAAACCCTAACCGGAGGAGAAAAGAAGGAAAGAAGGAGAAAGCGGAGAAACTCGATCCCCCGATTCACGTGCCGGAGATCGGAGAACGAGACGCCATCGTCTACGGGGAGCGGATCCGGGGTCTCCAACGCCGAAAGGAAACAAGGTCGGTTCTTTAATTCCGATAAATTAAGGTTAGTGAACATCGTTGCGGTTGTTAAATTAATCGGGGGTTTTTCGTGTCCTTGTAAGGTGATTTTAATCGGAACATCGATCGCGGATTTTCGTCGGGTTTTGATCCATGTTTTATTCTCGTTCTTGACCGGGCGTGATCGAGGATTTTTATCGGATTTTAATTGGTGGTTTTTAATCGGTTTCTTGTTATCGGACCTCCGATCGACGTTTTGGTTGTTCGTCGATCGTTGGTTTAGTCATTAGAATTATCGTGTATTTTTTTGGGAATTTTTGGGGATGTTTCGTTGGAATAGTGGGTAACGGGAGGCCGCCGCCGCCGTTTTTTTAACGGGAGGCCGCCGCCGTCGTTACCATGGTCGCGGGGTATTCGCCGGGGTCGCACGGGAGCGAAAACGGAGAAGAAATCGCGAAACGGGAGCGAAAACGGTGCGAAAACGGAGAAATTAGGGTTTACTGTTCAAGAAGTCGGCCGGCGGTCCACGGGCCGGGGCGTGTACCCGGTGCACGCCACGCGGCGCGGAGGGCGCAGACCCGGCGCACCAATCTGTGCGCCGGCCCGGCCCACCTAGGCGCGGTGCACGCCCTGGCGTGCACCCGGTGCTGGCGCCGCGACCCGGGGCCGTGAGCCCGGTGCACGCTCGGGTCGTGCACCGGCCCGGCCCGAGATGCGCGGTGCACGCCTCCTGCGTGCACCCGGCGCATGCCGCCGCCGCCTGACGCCGTGAACCCAGTGCACGGTTGCCCCCGTGCACCAACCGACAGCCCGAAGTTCATTTGCTCCGTTTTTGCCCGTTTTTCCACCGTTTTGAGCACCGTTTTCGCCGTTGGGATCGTTATTTCCGTGGCTTTCTTGGCATGGCCACTTGGGATCTCTTGGTCACTATTTTATTATGTTGGGTGTCGATTTCGCCGACGCTCCGCGCCTCGACGAAATTGTCGGGGGCGCGCCGTCGGGTCTTTTTCTCATCTTTTCGCCGCCAGGGGTCTTCTTGGTTTAACCATTGATTTCCCGAGTTGACTACCGGTTGAGGGTTGAGATTTGCTGGATTTCCGTTAGCGGTTTTGGGTTCCGGTTTCGGCGAACCGGACGGTGTTGGACTTTTCCGTCAAAAAGAGTAAATTGGGTCTTTTACGTTTTGGATGTTAGTACACGTTGTTGACTATAGTTATCCTTGCGGACTTTCTTTAGGTCCAGGTGCGCAGCGGGGGTGCGCGAAGGATTCAGGTGTTCCGATTTCTCTTCAACAAGGTGGGTACGGTTGCTATAAGTGCAACAAGTGCAGTAAGTGCATCTATCATCATTAAAGTGCTCTTAATTTACCTAACAAAGTAGATGGACAGTTTAACCTTTCGCAATTTTGTATCTCATCTAACAATTGAAGCGGCTGCGGTCGCGGTGCTCACTACACGCCGATCTCGGCAAATCCGTATTCGGATGCTGCACGTACACCGGCGGATAGGGCCACCGCATGGTGTACTTTTCCGGAAAAGTGGTCTTTTTGACCCGTGTGCCTCACAAAGGAGTGGGAGCCGTGAGGACCTCTTCACGGCAGCTATAGGGGCCGCACTAGCCCTGTGAAGAGGTTAAAAGCATCAAAAAGGTGACTACGCACGAGGGGAGACTTTAGTCTCTCTGACAGGTACTCTGGGGTTGGTGCCCAACTTAATTGATAAATCTGGGGTTGGTGCCCAGCTTAATTATGTACAGGGTTTAACGAAAGGTTTCGGTGTATTCGGTGTATTCGGTTCGTTTTCCTTCTTTGCTATTATTAGACATCTACTTTGTTTGTCACTGACTTTACCCACTCCGTGACAGGTGCTACTAGGGGCGTTAGCCAGGATGGCGGTGAGACTACGTCGCGAGGACCGTAGTCAGGACACTTGGTTACCATCTCATTTTTCGTTATGCTTTAAGTAGTTAATTTGGTTGTGGATTACTTTAGTTGTGGACATGTATTAGTTAGCACTGTGGATGAGACGTTCTTTTGTGACCTTTTGATATTTCTAGTGATGTTTTCATACGCGGCACGTTTTCATGATAAACCAAAGGATTTCGAAAATGCTTTCACAAAACGAAGTGCCGTGTGGGCACGGGTCTTACAACCGCTGGTTTTATCCTTTCCAAACGTTGACGCCGCCTTAATGACTGGTTTGAAAAATAAGGTGTCGAGTGGACACCGATCTTTTAAAACAGTAGTTAGATTAATGTGCTTTGAATGGTGATGTATGTCTACTATATGGTTGATGGTTGATGGATTGTGATGTAAATGAAATGCATATTGTAAATGAGACGCCGTACATATACAAAGGAGACTCCGTCCGTTGGCGGAGAGAATTTGTGTATGTGGCGGTCTGGCACGCTCCGGGGATGAGGTTTATGTTACTTTATTGAGAAAAAAAAAATAGACACGCAATTTTTCGCTTTGAATGACTCAAAAACCCCCGGGGGCGTGACAGATTAAATGGTATCAGAGAAAAACAACCATAACCATAGTAGACGTGATCCACATCCACAGTGTAAGGTGCCACAAGCAAATTGGACATGAGATGACCAAGGTATAGATGCGGTAGTACGTGAGAGTACGAGGAAAAAGGGGATTTAACATAGGTGTAATCGTAAGACAGGGTGCTAGGGTGATAACCTTAGGGTTAACGTGGTTTCTTTGTTTACAAGCGGACGATGGCCCGAAATGGGTTATCAGCGGAGAACGCAGGGGCAAAAAGTACGGTGCGAACAGCGGCGGAGTGTCAGCTTCTTCGACAACGGCTACAAGAGATGGCCGGGCAGTTAGCAACCCTTGTGGAGCGACATCTTCAAGGTAGTGCAAACGGCGGGTTTGCACACCTTCCAGGAGGTGGACGATAGAGCCACCGCGGTGGAGCGCGAATTACGATGTCTCAAGCCCGACGGGAGAGCTCAGGACACAGCAGGGATAAGAAACGAACCCGGCCAAACTTCGGAAGAGGGCATACCAAGAGGAGCCGGCCTCCTAAATACTCGAGATTGCAATAAGGAACCAACAATGCGCCGACAGGAGGCCAATGGCCGGTGGACAAGTCTTGCATTATTTGTGACGGAATACACCAAGCGACCGAGTGTCCCCAGAAGTAAGACCATGGTTTTCGAGGCGGCAAACCGGAGCACTGTTGTTGCAACTGCCCCTCGGAAACGAGGACATCATCCGTAGCAGCGTCTCCACCTTCGTCTCAGCAACCGGGGGGAGGGAGAGTCTATACGATGACCCACCATGGGACGATCCCATAGAGCACGATGTAACAAGTAATGCTCAAGTTTTAGACCATCGTGCTAGAACTTTTGTGTCGACACCTAAGCATCCCACTCTTTCAGCTCGTTTCATGTTTTCGCCCTACCTTAATTATTAGAAGAAATTCCCGTCGTAGAAATAAGTTCGGTCGGATCCTCTGGCTACCCCTCGAGGCAGGCGGCTGTACCCCTTCCTGCCAGCCAGGGTGAGGTGGGTTCTTAGTCACTAAGAACTAATGAGGTTTCCGTTAAAGGTTATTGGTGTAGCGCTTGGGGCCGACAGTCGCGGCAATCCTTAAGCGGTGGATGACTGCTTGAAGTCCCAAGCGTGTCTTCGGGAACCGGACTTACCGGAACTTGTAAACTTAGCTTGTAGGAACGCCTTCTGCTCGCTTTTCCTTTGCTGCGGGCAAGGAGCTTGGTAGAAGGCAGCCCAGTAGCGTTCATAAGTACCGTATGGATTTTGACACAAGAAGAACAAGTACCCCCTGCCAAGGATCGACGACCTCTTCGACCAATTACAGGGGGCGACGGTGTTTTCAAAGATTGACCTGCAGTCGGGCTATCATCAGGTCCGGGTTAAGGGGGAGGACATCCCCAAAACGGCCTTCCGAACTCGCTATGGCCATTATGAATTTACAGTAATGCCGTTCGGGCTCACAAATGCCCCGGCGGTGTTCATGGATATGATGAACAGGGTATTCAAACCCTTCCTAGACTTATTCGTGGTGGTCTTCATCGACGATATCCTCATCTACTCCCGTACAGACGAGGAACATGAAGAACATCTGCGCACAGTCCTCTAGACCCTACGGGAACAGAAACTCTACGCCAAACTCAAAAAAGTGTGAGTTTTGGCTCGGTGAGGTCGGTTTCTTGGGGCACGTAATCTCGGCGGCTGGAGTCGCAGTGGATCCGAAGAAGATAGATTCGGTGACGGACTGGCCCCAACCGACGACGGTGACGGAGATTAGAAGCTTCCTGGGATTAGCCGGGTATTACTGGCGCTTCGTGGAGGGTCTCCCCAAGATAGCCACCCCCTTGAACCGTTTGACTAGAAAGGGGGAAAAGTTCATCTGGACGGACAAATGTCAGAAGAGCTTCGAGGAGCTCAAGGATAGATTGACGCGAGCCCCGATTCTCGCCCTGCCAGAACCAGGGGAGGATTATGAAGTGTATTGCGATGCGTCGCGAAATGGACTTGGTGGAGTACTCATGCAACGGGGAAAGGTTATAGCCTATGCGTCTAGGCAGCTCAAGGAGTACGAGCGAAATTACCCCCGTGCACGATTTGGAACTCGCAGCGGTGGTGTTTGTCCTCAAGCTTTGGAGACACTACCTGTATGGGGCGCACTGCGACGTGTACTCAGATCATAAAAGTCTTAAGTACCTATTCACCCAAAAGGAGTTAAATTTACGACAAAGGCGGTGGCTCGAGCTACTGAAGGACTACGATTTGACGATCCACTACCACCCGGGAAAGGCAAACGTGGTGGCCGACGCCCTGAGTCGCAAGGGGCAGGCCGAGGAGGCAGGTGTAAGCGCCATCACCCAGCAAGATAGTCTAATTGCGGAATTTTCGCGATTGAGACTAGAAGTAGTACCGGCAGGTACAGTCACACGACTTCTGACACTGGTGGTCAGACCTACCTTGCTGGACAGAATTCTCGAAGGACAATCGACTGATGATCAACTCCAGCTGGTGCGAAGTAGGATAACCGCCGACCAGGAAAGTGACTTCGCCGTGGACTCAGACGGCACGGTACAGTTTCGGGGATGAATCTGCGTGCCGGATCTACCAGAACTCAAAGAGGAAATCCTGCGGGAGGCGCATACTGCCCCATATGCAGCGCATCCCGGGGGATCCACGAAGATCTAAAAGGACGTCAAACACCTAGACCTTCTGGTGGCCCAAAATGAACCAAGACGTGACTAAAATAATGTGGCACACACCTGGTGTGCCAATCCAGGAGAAAAGGCCGAGCATCAGCGCCCGGCAGGAAGAATTGCAAGAATTACCGGTGCCCGAGTGGACTGGGACCCTCCTTCAACTTCTTCGGACCTTGCGCTGACCGGTTGGATGTCCACGCAATAACAATCCACTAAGAAAAGAAGAATAACAAGGTGATTACCGTCTCCACGTTTGACCCCTCCTTCCACTTTCTGCCCATACACACGACGTGGACGCACGGGAACGACTGGCACAAACTCGAATCGACGAGCACACGTTCGGTTGCACGGTACGACATCTATCACGTCGGACAGGGACACGCGATTCGTGTCAAACTTTTGGACAAAGCCTGCAACGAGCAATGGGGACCAAGTTGCACTTCAGTACGGCATTCCACCCGCAGACGATGGACAATCAGAGCGGGTGATACAGATTGTGGAGGACATGCTTCGAGCATGCGTTTTGGACTTGGGCGAAGGGTGGGCACGGTGTTTGCCCCTAGTGGAATTTGCCTACAATAACAGTTACCAGGCCAGATTCAGATGGCACCATACGAGGCCCTGTACGGGCGCCGCTGTCGGATCTCCAATATGCTGGGACGACTTGGGTGAGCGTAAGTTTCTGGGCCGGATTTGGTGGAGGAGACCGAAGCAAAGGTGCGATTGATTAGCAAAGGCTACTGACCGCCCAGAGCAGACAGAAAAGCTACGCGGACAACAGACGCCGAGACTTAGAGTTCATGGGGGTGAGCATGTGTTACTCCGAGTTTCGCCCTCCAAGGGGAACCGACGTTTCGGCATTAAAAAGCTAAGCCCGAGTGTACTATGGGACCGTTCGAGATCCTAGAATTATTTAGGACCATACCTGATCCTTTTAGCCCTTCTTCTTGAGACCTCGAACGATCCACAATTCTTCATGTCTCAATCTCCGGAAGACCTGAGTGACCCCTTGATGCCTTGGAATGCCTCCACCATCGATTGCGAGACAATTTGAAGCCTCGAAGACGCCGACTCAACTTTTGACAAGAGACGACAATGCCAACACCAAAAAGCCGAACTATCCCCTATGGAAGGTCCAGTGAGCAACCCACGAAGAGCGCAAGTCACGTCAACTTAAATCGAAAATGATTCAATGTTTTCCCGAACTGTTTAGTGAGGTTTGTACTTAAGTTTCGGGACGAAACTTTTATAAAGTGTGAGTGGTGTAGTGATCCGGCCCTTAGGGGATATTTTGGGCCCACATGTAATTATCAAGCCTTTAGGTGAAAAAAATTATTAAATTTATAAAGTCGGCGGTGGGTGGTGGGGTATTTTTCGCGATCTAGAGCATCTCTAAAATGATGACCGACGGTGAGATCGGATCTGAAATCCGATGTGCGGTTCTCCCAGAACGGAATTCTCGTTTGACTCTGTGATGATCCTCCACATTTCCCTCCCCCTTTGTGTCAACATTCAAACAGTGACATGTAGACAAAAGGACGGTGTTCACAGAGAAAGAGAATCGAAATTGGATATTTAATATAGAATCTGCGAAAATCGGACCAGAAAGGGAAAATCGGAGCTTTCTTGCAAAATTTCAGATGGAATTTGGCGAAATACCGATTTCAAAATTCTCAGCGCGAAAACAATTAAAATGCTATATTCACTTTAATTTCTTTCATTAGGTTACTTTCAAATAAAAACAGAAAAATAAAACCAGCCGGATTACTGTTCCGGCGACGGCGGCGGCAGCGGGCCGGCGGCGCGGCGGCGGCAGCGGCGCAGCGGCGGGCAGCGGCGCGCAGCGGCGGGCGGCGCGGCGGAGCGCGGAGGAGAGCGGCGCGGGCAGGCGCGGGCAGGCGCGGGCAGGGGGCTCGGGTGCGCGGTCCATGGGCCAGGCGTGCACCGGGTGCACCGAAATTTCCATTGCCACGTGGCAGCCCCTGATTGGCTGGCCGGCTTCTAGAAGGCACGTGGGAGTGGGACACGTGGCGCATCCTATTGGCCGACATCTTCCGGAAGACCCGGAGCCCGGAGCGCGGCACATGACCACATGGACCACGTGGCACGTGGCAATTTCATTGGGCCTGCACAGGCTGTTTCCTGTTTGTGGACACGTGGCGCTTTCTGGTTGGCCCGTTTTGGTGTTTCCTGTTCGGATCCGATCCCGTGTGGGAATATTCCCTTTGGCCCACTATATAAGAGCCCTCACCCCCTCTCTTCCCACCTCGTTTTGCAGCTTAGAGAGAGAATCAGAAAAAGTGTTCTCTACAAAAGTTCTTCCTCTCTCTCTCTTCTCTCTCTCTCTACAATCTCAGAATTTAGGAGTTACAGATAGTGAGATATCTGCGACGCGGCGCACTGCGACGATTTTCTTTTTAGGCCCATTTCCCGTCGCAGTTCCGTCGAAAATTCACTGCGGGCTAACCGGGTGGAATTTTTGGACGATTTTTGCGGGCAGCGCGACCGTAAGAGGTAGGGCTTCGATTTCCGTGTTGATCATTTTGCTCCGTTTCGTACTTTTGGCACGATTCCCAAGTCCTCTTTGACCCCCCTTTTTACTGTGGTAATTTCTGGACAGCACCAACTTCTCCGATTTTTATCTTGACGTAGGAGGCGCATCAGATCGAGGCGTTCAAAGAGTCGATTTTGATCTACTCTTCGCGAGGAACGCAACCGTGATTTTTCTGGGATTTTAGGAGCTCATTTTAGAGGTGAAAAATTCCTCTTTTCTCGTGCTGTCTGAAAAACAGCAAATATTGTACTTTTTGGGATTTGTATTTATACCGGGAGCGTTGATTTGCAGGAATTGAGGACTGCGGACAACCAGGAGACTACCTGGGGTGTTGTTTGAGCTGTTCGAGGTGGGCGGTTGTTGCTTACCTCATTTTTGACAAGCTCACTGGGATTACTAGAAATCCCCTAAAATATGACAATTAATGAGAACCATTGGGACAACTAACAGGACAATTAATGAGAACCATTGGGACTACTAACAGGACTACTAACAGGACAACTAACAGGACAATTAATGAGAACCATTGGGACAAATTAATATGACAAATGACAAGGACCGCTGGGACAAACTCCCCTAAAACTTAATATAACCCCACAAATGATATGATGACTTATATTGGGACACTGTGATTGAGACAAAGGCTATGATCTCGCATGCAAATGACTTTTATTCAGTAAATCAATTGTTTTAAACCTTTGACACTATTTTACAACTTTTAAAAATAAAGACAGTTGCATGCATGCCCGGACATCAGGTAAGGCCACTATTCATTGCTACACTATCATATTGGGATTTGAACATGTTTCATTGTTGTCCTTTGCATTCATATGTTGTTGCTCAAGTGTGAGCAGGGGTTTGGGATAGTGTAGCCAAGGTTGTGCTAGATTGTGGACTTGTGGGGTATTGCGGTGACCGCGGACAGTAGGCGGTTGACCAGATGTTTATCCTTGCATCAGATTGGGGTTGAGTTTGGTTTATTTATTGCATCAGTTGGGATTGGGTTTCTTTAGTGGATGGTTTTTCCCACTTTGATCATAGTCATGATCCAGTCCTGCTTTTGAGACTTATCTACCGGCGCGGTTGTCTGCCCGGTGGTGCTTTACTCGTGTGGGTCGCTCCCCTCGAGTCCACTCTAGAGGCGGGGCCAGACAGTTATTGACAGTTTTGCTATCACGTCGGCGCGGATTTTTGCCCGATGATGAGAGCGGAGCAGGAGTACCGATCGTGGATCAGATGACGGATTGGGTTATTTTGGACAGTTTCTGTTACTGATGCATGCATACGGTTTTGATAGCAGTACCGCAGTAGAGGCATAGTAGTGGTAGTTTACTGTTTCAGTACTTACTTATTT
>JAQOTM010001232.1:0-48798 GCA_029168755.2 Tillandsia fasciculata | reverse complement strand
TCAAAAAAATATCTCCACTCACACACTTAAAATCCATTAAGAAAAACCACACCCAGCACTCCTTCTCTACAATACACGTGAAGCCCAAAATAATTCAACTAATTAATTTAATTAAATAAATAATCTATCAAAAGCCCCCGTCAACTCACTTTTTGCCTTCGGGGCCTCCGCACGGGTCCGGAACCTCCCGAACCCTGCTGTAAACATAAAATACACCTGTTCCAAGTATTTCCAAATTTTTCTGCACTCCACTGTGAAGTCAAGGCTTCCCCGAAGCCAATCCTCTAACGGCGGACAATGCCCGAAAAATCCCGAATCAAGCTGGGGCTTCCGCGTAGATCCGAATCAACCCGAACTCATCTGTAATCCAAAATGGAACACGCTGGAGGTGATTTATCCGCACCACGCCATCTCACGAGGTCGGTGCGCTATCCGAAATCCCGGTACTCTACACTCTCCCCTCCTTAAAAAGGTTTCGTCCTCGAAACCAGAATAAATCCATAACTCAGGAGGGTGTCTCGAACAAATGGGGATAGGAGATCCCCAACTCATCAACAGCTCTCAAGTGGTCATTCTCACTCATCATGATGGCTCCACTGAACTCTCACCAAAGGTATACCTCGACTGCACAATTCCTTAACTTTATAAGTAAGAGTTTGCATCGGTTGCTTCTGATAACTCAAAACCTTGTCCAACTCCAAAGAAGCAGACCTCAAAACATGCGGGGGGATCAAATCCATACATTTCTCATAATACTGATAACTCTTTCGCTACCCAAACAGCCACCCACGGCTTAAACTCGGAATACACTCTCGTATCCATTAATAAAAAAGAACCCAACATTAGGAACATTCCCCAATCCCCTACTCTCGATTTTTAAAACCAGCCGGCAACGGCGAAAAGTTCGAAAATCCCGAATAGCAAGTGCCTTCACCCAATCAAACAAGAATAGGTTCCGACACTCTTTTCCATTTCTAGAGTAGCCTTCCGAAATCGTCGATCAGTTCGTCAAGCCTCGGCATAAAGAGGAAATGAGAGAGGGCATTGGAGTTGTTCCTATCTTCACTAACACTCCATATTCCACAAATCCTAAAAGCGGCAGGGCCCTTAGTCAATCCATTTGACCGCACTGCAAGTTCATAATGCCCCTACCGGGTTCTGATCACTTACGGGGCACAGCCCTCGGCTGTATGGTTCCAAAAAGATACCTGCCTAACAAATGAGCATCTGCTGTAACACATTCTGAGTCTGTCTGTACTCGAACCATGAAAGAACTCTCACCGTTGTGTATTCACAACGTGGCATCACTGCCGTGCACCAATTGGCGTGGCATCACCACCGTGTATCCACGGTGTGGCATCATACTCAAGTATCCATCTCTCGGATCCTCACCGTCGTGTTCCCACGACGTGGCACTGGGTCACACAGACCTCTCGATCCATTAAATCCCGCAGCTGAACTATCAGCTCCCACTCTCTGTCTCGCAGGTGATACACCAATAGGTGCTACCATAACCGGCGCAGCTTCCAAATCCACGACAATCATTACCTCAATCTCACTAAGCGGAGGCTTCAATACCAGATCAGGTAGACTTTCACCCGGGATCACACGGGCGATAAAGATATTCCTTAGTCCTGGTGCCGCCGTAAGCACTTCCTCTACAGTCGCTAGCAACGTGACATGACTACGACTCAACTCTGCCGTGGTCTAACTCCCTCTACAATACACTCCTCCTGACCAGGTCCACGGAGGGTCAAAGTCCTCTCTCGGCCATCCATGGTAGCATGGCATTGGGATGACCAAACTCTATCCAAACCCATAACAACACGTCAAAACTGATGTAGGACTAAAACTCAAGGAATCAAATCGAATGTCCTACTTACTCTGACGGGACTGGCAACACTCATCCATGTGCTAATCGTGATTTGGAACCTGATCCTCCCGTGTAGAGACCAACAGTCCATCTCTGGCTCACATGAAGCTACCCCTGCTCTACTGAACACACACAAGTGGTATCGGCATCAACATGTACTAACTCCGACGATTATAAGATAGTCCGCGCTTGGTAGAACACGATCCGTCATCCTGGCGCCCTCCAGCCGGCAGTACAAACTCATTCACTAGATGCTTGTGGCCATCGCTCTATCTGTCTCGGCGTCGCTGCTCGGTCAACCTACCGGTAAGTAGGATGAACCTCTTCATCCAGAAGGGGTAGTGGGAGTGCCGTCGCAAGCGGCAAATCCAAGCGCACTACAAAGGGATACTCTGCTGAAATGGCCTAACACTGCTACTGGTGCTTCAACTGCCGAGAACCTCCAGGTCTCTGTCTCCTCTAAGACTCATGATCCTGAGACTGGAATCATGGCAAACCTGATCCACTCAACTATCCCAAAATCTGACGATGCTAGACATCTCTCGCTGAAGCTGTTCCCTTGTTCTTCGTCCTTCCTGGAAGTGATCACTGATCCTCGGTCAATCCACTGAGCATGCACAATCGCTGCATCAAAGGTCAGCGCGCCCGCCGAGTATGCCTTGAATCATAGATGTCTCGATGCAGTCTGCTCTCAAACATAATCAACTTTCTGAGCCTCATCTTGGGCGACAAGGGGTACTCTGCTCAACAATCGCAGAACTCGCTCCCGGTCATCCTATGCGCTCTCGGTGGTCTAGCAGGACGAACTCGACGCCACCAACTCTCGGCGTCCTTATCCAAAAGTGCATAACCAAGTGCACCAGATGCTTCTCCTGAATGAACAATTCTCAAATAATTTTCCCATAGCAGCAATCCAGTCCTCGGCCTTCCAAGGCTCCAAACTCGGTCCCGAAATCTGCAGGGGATGGGACTGGATGAAATAAAACAACCGGTCAGCAAACTCTCGCTGCTTCTGCACCATCAGTGGCGCGATCAGGATCGAAGTCGACGATGTCGCGGCTGAAGTACACTGGCGATACCTCAATCAGATGCTCTCAGCTCCACATGCGCATCACGCGCTCCATGTTCTCTTCCTGGCGCCGCATCGCCTCAAACCTCTGGGCTACTTGGCCCGTAACTCTCAGACCCATTCTGCTCTGTCCATTCAGCCTCCCGCTGATCGGGCTCCTCATCCAAGGCCAACACGCCCTCGCCGTCGTACGGCGTCTCGGAAGCATCGAAGCCACTGCAACATAACAAACATTAGGACCAAAACTCTCTCGACCCAATCAAGCGAAAGTCTAAACATGTTAACCTTTCTAAAGTATTATGTTGTCTGCAGCCAACATAATCATCTTTAGAGAAATAACATGTAAGATCACTCACCCCAATCCTCTGGGGGAGGTACAAACTCAATCAGGACTCTCGCTAAAATCACGTCTCTCACGACGGTCATCCTAATGTCCAACCAATAGCCTAGGGTCTCTAAGTCCTCAATGACCTATACACCTAGGCTCTGATACCACCTAAATCTGTCACGCCCCGGGGTCGAAACTGCGACCCGGGCTCGCCAACAGATCCGCCATCTGTACGGAAACTGCCGCACAGACGAAGCGTCTACCCTGCAAGTCAGATCTAAAGCTAAAAAATATGTATCAGAGCTGAAACTAAAAATCAAAAGCTAAGAAAACTACACACGAAAACGGAAATAAATAAGCTCCACTAATACATAAGTCCACAGTACAGGTCCCTCAAATGAATAATGAAAAATAATCCTCACCTCTCAGTACAAAAGTGGAAACATAAAACTAACGGGGTACATCTACCTCTGACTAAAATGCTGGTAAGGAACTACACGGCCACGTCCTCACCTCGATCTGCTGTCTCCGCACGAATCAAGCCGGAACAGCAACCTCAAACCTGTCACCGCAGCGGGTGTGAGATCTACTGCAGAAGGCAGATCTCAGTGGGTACCGTCCCAATATCCACGGTATGCCCACTAAGTCTACTGGAGGCAAACAGATAGGTATGCAGATAGATAGATAAAAGGAAAGCAGGAAATGAACTACAGCTAAGAAGTAACAACATCATGCTGAAGGAAAACTACTCTGACCCTGCTATGCATACACTAACACTGCTAATAATATGCCTCAAGTACTATGCTCAAAGGGAAACTCATCCATGAACATGCTATGCCATCACTCTCTCAATGTCACCCAATCTCAATGACTGCCTCATAGGGTCCAGTCAAGCCTGCGCCAAACCTACTGCCACCTCATCCACACTGGGACGGGACTTACGTAGGGCGTCCCACACGGACTATCTCAAGCGAACTCTAGTGTATCAACTAGTCGCATCATCGCAGCCTCGTCAGGCTCGGTATCATCATCGCACCCGGGGCGTAGCTCGAGGGGAGCGACCCCACCGAACTCAAGTATCACATCTGTCTCACTGTCTCAATAAGCGGCACATGCAGGCTATAGTCCACGATCAAACAGATCGGTACCTCAAGCTCAAAGCACAACTCAGTCGGAAAAGAACCTCGACTAAATCAGGAATAGCCCAAACACTCTCACAGCTATGTCGGAGAACCCTCAACGACTCAATCTGATAATGCATGACCATGGCTGAGTCGGGAAACCTCCACGACTCGATCTGCCAGAACCCCAAATATCCTCAAAGCTAAGTGGGAGAACTACCTCCGCCACTAAATCATAAACACAACCCATGATCCCAACAAGGAAGAAGAACTCTCATGACACTAGAACTCGACAGACGATGCTCTAAAGATACCCTCGGCCCTCTGGCACGAGTACACAATCAATTCGAACAATCTGGACCATTCATAATGTTCTAAATAATTAAAAACCCTTTTTTTAAAATAATGGAGTTTTACTTAAAACAGGGTACTAAAAATATATGAAGGTCCAGATGCAGCTTGAATCTCAAATGAACATGCAGTCTAGTGTCAAATAATCTCTAAATCATACTAAAAATGTCTGGGGCTCAAGAATGTCATTCTACAATTTTCTAGGCAACTATCAGATTTATCAATATATAATAAATAAGCTAAACATGATCAATATGCTTACAGAAGCATTAGAGGGCATTCCATAAATCTCGGAGAAATTCCAACCCACCTGGATCGCTTTCCGTAGGCATTGCTGAAGTCGGTGAAGTGCTGGAACCTCGAACTGACGAAATCTCGAAAGTCGTGCCGCAAAATTCGGAAAAAATCCTCGGAAGCTTCAATAAAAATTCTTGAGTCTTTACAAAATCCCGCGCGCAATCAACAACTCTGCCATCATGCACTAAAGCTCCAGCACATAATACTAACAAGTTCACAATAATAAATTAAATAATTCCTCCCAAACCAACAGATAACTCCAATTAAACATATAATTCAATATACCACTCTGAAGCTCCAACCATCCCCATACATCCTCTCCACACTCACAGCACAATAGTGGCTCTCCAATAAATTGCTCACATACACAAATCAATTCACACTAACATTCCACAATTCAACTATAAACACTTGCTCTCATAAGCAATTACATAAGTCCAATCATGAGTCCACGCACCCTCAACATAACCAACACCAAAATACTTACATATAAGCTTCAGCACCTTCCAAAATACAAGCTTACATAGTCCAATTTACAAGCTCCCAAACCTCCCAATTCCACAGCCATCTCAGCAAACAAGGTACCCACTTGATCCTCTACAAGATCCAATGCATACTCATAAATAATGTCCACAGCCCAATTAAGTCCACCTCATCACCAATAGTACACTTAAGCAATATCCATTCATACAAAATCCCTTAATTCCACCCTTCCACACAACCAATGTGCATAATTAAATTCCATCAAAATAAAACATATAACTCACACAAAGCTCATAGCTTATACAAAGGGTCCGTAGCATTATTATCATCATCATCATCACCATCATTAAGCATCTGCCCCAAATTAAAATACATGATCACATATATTAGTCTGGAAGCTCCATTACACTCAATTATCTCCAATTGCACACAACTAAATAAAGTCCACAGTATTATTCAAACTCTAGCTCCTCTGCATACACACCATACTCTCTTAGCACATACACATCATGCCATGCTCAAGCACAGAATAAATACATAAGTCCCTCAACTCACCAACACCACTTGGTCCAAAACTCACATAGGGCTCACAGTAATACGACATAAATCCACATACCCATAGCTGCCACAACAATAACACTCAAGGCTCCAGCATACTTGGATGCACCCACAACACACAGCCATCACATTCTTGTCTGATAAAAACTCCCAAAAAACCATGGCACACACACTCACAGCCTCACTCTGGAGAAATCCGCGCGCGCAAGCTCCACCCCGCACCTCGGCACGCGCCGTCGCTGCTGCTACCTGCTGCCCCGAGAGAAAGAGAGAAAAAAGAGAAATCACGTTACACTCGGCCCATAAAAAAAAACCTCCGCGACACCTGGCAGCCCACCGCCACGGCTCGCTCGCCGACAGCACGCAGCAGCCGCACCGCCGCACACGGTGCCGAAACTGGCCGTGCGGCGCCTGGCCATGCCGCGCGGCACCCCTGCTGCGCGGTGTCCGGCCTGCAGTGCGGCGGCCAGCCCTGCCGCGTGGCGCCCGCAGCATCTGCGCGGCGCCCACAGCGGCTGCGCGGCGCCCATGGCGCCCGCGCAGCGCCTGGGGCCCGCTGCGCGCGCGCCCCTGGCGCCCGCGCAGCGCCCAGGCGCTAGCCGCGCGGCGCCCCGAGGCCAGCCGCGCGGGCCTAGCAGCCCGCACCCACAGTGCGGCACCCAGGCGCGCCCGCCCTGCCGTGCGGCGCCCTGGGCGCCCACCCTGCTGCGCGCCCGCCATGCTGCGCGCGCGCAGCAGCCAAGCGCCTGCTGCGCGCGGCGCTCGGGCGCGCCCGCGCAACAGCACGCGCCGGCCGCGCGCGCACCTTTGCGCACACGCGCGGCCTCCACCTCCACACAGCAGCTCCACCAACACCTTAAAGACCACCCAAAACAAAAACCCAAGCTCCACAAAACCTGCTACCGAACTAACCTTGCTTGGCGATCGACGCACGCGCGCTCCGCTTGCTCCACTCGGCTTCAAGGAGGAAGTCCACAACAAAACCCTCAACCATTCCTCTCTTTTCCATCATGCTTCTTCTTCTACTTCCTTCTTTTCCCTCATTCTTTCTCTTTCTTTCAATCCTCTGCTTTCCTACACTTCCTCTGTTTTACTTGCAGGGAGAAGGAATGTCACGCCCGGGTGTAAACCAGAACCCGGGCCCGTCCACAGATCCGCCGTATACACGGAATTTCCCGTGTATACGAAGCGCTGGTAACCTGCTCAGATATAGATGATATAATAAAAGAGCATAAACAGAGCTAAACTAGTAACTAATACATCTCAGATAAAGCAGAAAAGTAAAGTGCAGAAGTAAACTCTCAATAATACATATGTCTCTCCCAGCTCACTAATCAAATACAACCAGCTGGCCGAAGCCAGACCCAAAAAGAAATGAAAAGTAGAGTATCTGAGAGTATCGGGGTACATCTAATAATAGAACTGGTGCCTGGGTAGACCGCTATCTAGTCCGCGATCCTCTTACCTCGGTCCGCTGTGGAGGGTCCTGCAACTCCCGCAGACGACTCTGCAAAACAAAGGGGAAGAGAAGAAGAAAAACAGTGGGGAGTGAGAACTACTATAAAACAGTAGCCTCCTCCTAGTGGGTAGACCTCAACTCAAATGTGCCCACTAGGACTATAAGAGGCGGAAAAGATGAACAAAGGTGGTAAGCTGTAAATAAAACTGCTGATGATGAATAGAGCTACCACTACATGCCTCTAATGAGCTAACTGATAGTATAGCTATATGTATGCATCAGAATGTACATGCCTGCCTGGGTAACCCAATCTAGACACCGGTAAACACCGGCACTGCCCGCTAAGCCCACTGACTCACAACTCAGGTACGAGATGCAGACCGGCTCCTGACCGGCACAGTCCCATCCCAAGGGCAATGGACCGGCTACTAACCGGCACGGCCCATCCCAAAGGCGACAGACCGGCTCCTGACCGGCACGGTCCCAGTATACGCCCTCCGGAGTGGCACTCGAGGGGAGCGACCCACACGAGCAAAATAAGTCGCCAAGAGTAATCCGACATGGTAGGACTAGACCATGACACTGATCCAAGTGGAAGAACCCATCCACTAATGGAAGCCCGAATCCTCTCCCCCAATCTGATGCAATAACAAAATCCGGTCAACCGCCCAAGGTCCGCGGTTGCCGCAATGCCCTACCCTCACGCCTGCCTGTCTCCAAATCCACAAATGACTGACTACACTATCCCAGCCCCTGCTCGAACCCGAGCGCGCTATCCCCCAAATGTAGATAAAAGAAGAGAAAAGCATGGTTTCTCCTAAGTCAATTCCAGCATGATAGTGTAGCAGAAAAAGGTGGCCTAACTAGATGTCCATTTAAGCATGCAAAGTCCATTATTTAAGAACAGGGTTTACATATTATTATCCTTCCCAATATTGAGGTCCCACATATACAAGTAATATAGTCCATTAGCAAAGATCCCCCCCCCGTGAGGTTTAAGTGACATATTTTAAGAAGAATTATCCGTTTACTAATACTTAGTCCATTTTAAGATGTAGCCCAAGCAATAAGTCCAATTCTCAATAAAAATGCCATTTTAACTTATTCCGGTTCATTTAGCAACATAATGGTGAAGCAACTCCAATAGGCCTAGTGGGGACATCATAAGTAGGAGGTTAAGCAACGGTACCCACCTCGAGCGCTAAATCCAAGTTCCGACGGCGAAGTCCGCGCTCGATCTCCAAGAATCTCCGCAATACTGTGCCATGGGTCCCAAAGAATACACACAAATTACAATTCAAGTTTCACCCAAAATTCTGTCCCCAAAATTCAGATTCACTGTTCAGCCATTTTTACCTGCGAATCGTGCCGACAAAATTCCCCGAAAAATACACTGCGATCTACGCGACGATCCGGTCGAAACAAGTACCTGCACGTTTTCCCACGATTTTTCTGTGCTGAGAACGAAAATCGACAAGAGGACTACCTCAAACAATACCTTCATCCCAAAACAGCAATATAAAAATCTGTAAAAAGGGATTCCTCACCCTCAGGGAAAATCCACGGAAATCCAAGAAAATTCCAGTAGACTCCTCGCGATGTGTAGATGCAAATCCCCTTTTGAATCGCCCTGTTTCGATGCTCGAGCGCGAAGTTATCGCCAAAACAAGATGGTGCTGTCCGAAAACTCCGCGACGGAAAAAGGGTCAGAAAGAAGCCACAAAATCACCATCAAAACCTCTGAACCAGGAGAAACTCATAAAGGAGGAATTGAAGCCCTACCTGTCTAGAATCCGATGGCGCAAAAATCGCGAAAATAGGATGTCGGGGTGAACCGGGGGAGCTTGAACACCGAAGAGCGACGAATCTGGTAGCCGTAGAACAATCGTCGCGCCGCGCCGGAAAAATTGCAAACCTCGGGATCCGAACCTTTACAATTCTCGGGAAAGCTACAGTAGATGGAGGATTGAGGGAGGAACAAATGTCTAAGAGGGAGCTCGGGCTGGAAATGGACAGGGAGAGAGAAAAAACCGGCTTCAAATGAGGGATTAATAGCCAAAAACACCAAAAGGGCCCCCTTAGCGGATTCGGGCCCACAGTTCGGGCCCGGATCCGCCGGGCGGGTCGGACGCGCCCTGTCCGACCGGGCGGAACCAACGAAAAGTCGACGCGTGTCCCCGCAGGGGATCGGCGCGCATCCCGCACAGCGAACAGCCGTGCGGGGCGCGCCAGCGGCCGACGCGCGTCCCGACCGCACGGTCAAACCCGCAGGCGACCGCCAATCGCAAGGCGACGCGCGTCCCTGGCACTGTGCGGTCAGGCGCGCGGGCAGGCGCCGCCTGACCGGCCGCAGACGTTGTCCCCTGCGCCGAGTCCCGTGAGCCCGCCAGTAAACTTGCGCCACGTGTCCCTGCGCCGGGTCTATGCACCCGCGCAGGGAACTCCGTAGACCGCCACCCTGGACCGCGCCAACCGCATGCCGACACGTGGCTCCCACCCGTTGCCATGCACCGCCGCACCGAACCCTGCACCGGCCGCCTCCAATCCGTGGACCGCGCACTGAAGACCCGCCAATAGGCGCGTGCCACGTGGCTGTGCGCCGGGTCCGTGCACCCCGCCGCGCCGTTCCATGCACCGGGCGCTGCGGGCCGGCCAATGAGGGCCCGCCACGTGGCATCCGGCGGTCCACGGCCCTCCCCCATGCACCAGGAGTCACTAGAAACTTCCGGGAGTCCGTTTTTGGGCATCCGGACTCCAAATCCGGCAAATAAATAGCCGTTTTCAAGCGTTTTTCCGCGCTGAATCCAAATACGCCATCCGTTTGGCCTAGAAACTTCTCTAAAATTCGGCAAACTCCGCCGAAGGCCAAACTAACAATAAATACTGCCGCGGACCCATCTGTGCTGTCCCTTGACACACTGTGGATCAAACACCATCAATAGGTGTGCCACACTTGGATTCACGGGAAAAACAGTGCATGGGAACCTGGATCATCACAAGGAATGACGTGGAGGCTAATTAAGGTGGGTGGTGGTGGTTGGCCACAATTAATGCACACTAAAAAAAATATCTCCACTCACACACTTAAAATCCATTAAGAAAAACCACACCCAGCACTCCTTCTCTACAATACACGTGAAGCCCAAAATAATTCAACTAATTAATTTAATTAAATAAATAATCCATCAAAAGCCCCCGTCAACTCACTTTTTGCCTTCGGGGCCTCCGCACGGGTCCGGAACCTCCCGAACCCTGCTGTAAACATAAAATACACCTGTTCCAAGTATTTCCAAATTTTTCTGCACTCCACTGTGAAGTCAAGGCTTCCCCGAAGCCAATCCTCTAACGGCGGACAATGCCCGAAAAATCCCGAATCAAGCTGGGGCTTCCGCGTAGATCCGAATCAACCCGAACTCATTTGTAATCCAAAATGGAACACGCTGGAGGTGATTTATCCGCACCACGCCATCTCACGAGGTCGGTGCGCTATCCGAAATCCCGGTACTCTACAGTGCTGGGTCGATGAGTATACACAGATAGTGTAGTGATATATTATATTGCATAGCACCTCACTCTGATGTCCCTGTCCCGAGTCCTCCTGCTCGGGCACAGAAGACGAAGGCTGCGAGCGCGTCGACATCCGGCGTCGCAGAGGCATCACTCACCTGCGGGGAACAAGAAGAACAGTCAGAACCCCCAAACAAAACACGACCCAATTCAGCGAAAGTCAATGGCATGTCGCCCTTCCCGTAGCACTATGTTGTCTGCAGCCAACATAGTTGCCACTGAAGGAAGACATGTCGATCACTCATCCCATCCACTGGGAGAGTTTAGAACCCCAATCAAGACTCTCGCTAAAAAGTTACGTCTCTCACGTAAGTCATCCTAGGGTCCAACCATAAGCCTAGGGTTTCTAAGTCCTCAATGACCTACACCTAGGCTCTGATACAACTCTAATCTGTCACGCCGCGGGTCGAAACTGCGACCCGGGCTCGCCAACAGATCCGCCGCCCATACGGGAAGCCCCGTATAGACGTAGCGACTAACCTGCAAAAGAGATCTACACTATACAGATATCAGAGCTGAAAAGTAAAAGCTGGATAAAATAAATACATCTCTAACAAAATATACAACCAGAATCCTCACCAAAATACAAATATCTCTCAAAATAAGAAGAGTACAACTCAATCCTCACTACAAGGTCACTCGACATGAACTCTCAAAAAGTAGGGAGGTACATCTACTCTCAGGCGACACTGGTAGGGATCTATCTCGCGACTCCCTTACCTCGATCAGTCGGGTCAGCAACAGGTGCGGCAGGAACTGGAGCAGAAGAAGAAGTCCCTGGGGAAAAGACACCACGACGGGTGTGAGAACTACGTCCCAAGTAGTTCTCAGTGGGTGCCGCCAACAAGCCCGACGGTCTGCCCACTAAGTCTATTAGAGGCAAAAGTAACAATGCAGTGCGGAAAGGGAAATACTGGTAAAGTAAACTCTACAGCTACTATGCCTCTATCTAGATGCTCAATAGTGGAACAGAAAGAACATGATGCTACAACTAGCTCTCGACTCAAATCACCCAATCTCAACTGACTGCCGCATAGGGTCCAGTCAAACCTGCGCCTACCTACTGCCGTCACGTCCCGAGGGACCGGACTTACGTAGGGCGTCCGTGACTGCCACTAACTGGCCCAGCCAGAGGGACTGTGTCCATGACTGCCACTAACTGGCCCAGCCAGAGGGAACACTGCGTCGACAAGTCACGATAGAAGAACAGGCCCAACTCCGGAGTGGCTCTCGAGGGGAGCGACCCCACCGAGGAAAGTATCCGCGTATCTCTGTCGAGCTCAAATGTGGCTCATGCAGGCTATAATCCAAATCCTCGATCAACAAGATCGACTGTAATCAAAGGAACACTGTCTCACACACAGGCTGGAAAACTGCACAGCCGAGACTCACTGTCACTCAAAATAGCTCTCAAGATCTCAAATCTACAACCTAAGTCACTCTCCCAAAGAAACCTGGTCTACAGACTGCTAACAACTCCACTCGGTCCCCTGACACGAGTGTAAATGCATCCCACAATAATCCGACCTCTCGGCCCACTACTTGGGCGAGGAAAACTCTAAGTCCAGAGTGATAAAAGAAAAGTGATGTGGGAATGTCTAGAGCAATAAAAACCTAGCCCAAGTTGAGGTTTTCTACAGTCTGGCTAAACATGCATCATATGGCAGTGGTGCTAGGTCAAGTTCCAAAATAATTAATAATCAACAGCTTGTAGGAAGCAAGATAATAAACTCAGGGCCAGACACACCAACAATAGGTGTTCTAAATAATGGATTCACCAGAAAAAGCTGCATGGGAATCTGGGCCACCACATCCTCCCCCACTAAAAGGGAGTTTCGTCCCCGAAACAAGAAACAACAGGCGTACCTCAACCAGAAGTCTCGAACAGAAAAGGATAGGTATCCCGCATCACCGTCTCCAGCTCCCAAGTAGCCTCCCGCTCCTCGTGATTGCTCCACAAAACCTTCACATAAGGTATGGCCCGGTTGCGCAATTCTCTCACCTCTCGAGCGAGAATTCGCAACGGGCGCTCCTCGTAGCCAAGATCCTCTCTGATCTCCAAAGAAGTGAAGTCGATCACGTGCGAGGGGTCGAAAACATATCTCCTCAAAGCTGAGACGTGGAAGACGTCATGAACTCCGGCCAGGCGAGGTGGAAGAGCAACTCTATAAGCCACAGGGCCAATCCTCTCAAGTACCTCGAAGGGTCCAATAAAGCGGGGACTAAGCTTCCCCCGAACTCCGAATCTCCTGACCCCTTTCGAAGGCGAGACCTTCAAAAAGACATGATCACCGATCTGAAACTCTAGGTCTCGCCGCCGAGTATCAGCGTAGCTCCTCTGGCGACTCTGGGCTATCTCAAGATGTCGGCGAACCAATCTGACTTTCTCCTCTACCTCCAGCAGTAAGTCCGGTCCCAAAGTCCTCCCCTCACCCACGTCACTCCAATACAGGGGTGACCGACACTTGTGTCCATACAACGCCTCAAACGGAGCCATCTGGATGCTCGCTTGATAGCTGTTGTTGTACGCAAACTCAACCAATGCTAAGTGCCGGTACCACCATCCTCCAAAATCCATAACGCACGCTCTCAACATGTCCTCGAGGGTCTGTATGGTGCGCTCAGACTGTCCATCGGTCTGTGGGTGGAATGCTGTGCTAAAACGGAGCTGGGTCCCCAAGGCTGACTGAAGACTCCCCCAGAAGTGCGATACGAACCTCGGGTCCCTATCTGATACAATCGAGGTGGGTATACCGTGCAGTCTCACTACCTCATCCAAGTATAACTGCGCAAGTCGCTCCAACGGCAAAGTCATCTGTACAGGCAAAAAGTGTGCAGACTTGGTGAGTCTATCCACGATAACCCAAATCGCATCGGCCCCACTCTGCGCCCTCGGCAGTCCAGTGACGAAATCCATGGTGATGTGGTCCCACTTCCACTCGGGAATTGGAAGACTCTGCAACTTGCCAGCAGGAACACGATGCTCTGCCTTCACTTGCTGGCAAGTTTAACAATGAGCCACGAATCTTCCAATATCCCGCTTCATTCCGGGCCACCAAAAATGTGCCTTGAGGTCCTTATACATCTTAGTACCACCAGGATGAATGGTATAAGGTGTATAATAGGCCTCCCTCAAAATCTGATCTCTGAGCTCAGTGTCCATAGGCACACACACTCGGTCCCTGTACCGCAGTACTCCCGAGCTATCCACTGCAAAATCCCCTAACTGATCAGCCTGAATCTGCGATCTAATCCGAGTCAAGTGGGGGTCCTCACTCTGTGTCTCTCCAATCCTCTCCAACAGAGTGGGCTGCAAGACCATAGACATGAGTCTAGCAGAGACCCCAGGGGATACAACCTCAATCTGTATGCGCCTCATCTGCTCCACAAGCGGTGCCTGCTGGGTGATCAACATGCTCAAGCTCTGCGCTGACCTCCTACTCAAAGCATCTGCCACTACATTGGCCTTGCCGGGGTGATAAAGAATACTCACATCATAGTCCTTTAGCAACTCCAACCACCGGCGTTGCCTCAAATTCAGCTCCTTTTGTGTGAACAGGTACTTCAAGCTCTTATGATCAGTGTAAATCTCACAATGCTCCCCGTAGAGGTAATGCCGCCACAACTTCAGCGCGAACACCACGGCTGCAAGCTCCAAATCATGAGTAGGGTAATTCTTCTCATAATCCTTTAATTGCCGTGAAGCATAAGCAATTACCCTACCATGCTGCATCAGAACACATCCCAAGCCGCTGTGAGAGGCGTCACTGTAGATCACAAATCCATCGCCCATCACTGGAAGTGCTAAAACTGGTGCCGAGATCAATCTCCTCTTCAGCTCCTCAAAGCTCTCCTGGCACCGCCCAGTCCAAACAAATTTTATCCCCTTCCTGGTCAAACTGGTCAGGGGAGTAGAGAGCTTCGCAAAGCCCTCTACAAAGCGACGGTAGTAACCTGCTAATCCCAAAAAGCTACGGACCTCAGTAACCGTCGTCGGCCTAGGCCAATCCCGAACAGCATCAATCTTCGTCGGGTCCACTGCCACTCCTGCGGCTGATACAACGTGGCCTAGAAAAGCAACCTCCCGGAGCCAAAATTCGCACTTTTTAAACTTAGCATACAGCTTCTTCTCTCGCAGAAGCTGCAGCACTATCCTCAAGTGCTCCTCATGCTCCAAATCACTCCGGGAGTAAAGCAGAATGTCGTCAATAAACACAACGACAAACCGATCCAAGTACGGCTGAAATACCCGGTTCATTAAATCCATGAATGCTGCAAGGGCATTAGTTAATCCAAAAGGCATAACTGTAAACTCATAATGCCCGTACCGGGATCTAAAAGCCGTCTTGGGAATGTCCTCGGCCCTCACCCTCAGCTGGTGGTAACCTGACTGGAGATCAATCTTGGAGAACACAGACGCTCCCTGCAACTGATCAAACAGATCATCAATCCGTGGAAGGGGGTACTTGTTCCGGATGGTCACTTTATTAGCTCTCTGTAGTCCACACATAATCGAAGCGACCCATCCTTCTTCTTCACAAATAAAACTGGCGCTCCCCACGGAGATACACTGGGCCTCACAAAGCCCACATCCATCAAGTCCTGCAACTGGGCCTTCAGCTCTCTCAGCTCGGCCGGTGCCATCCTATAAGGTGCCTTCGAGATTGGTGCGGTTCCTGGAACCACATCAATCACAAACTCAATCTCCCTCTCCGGCGGCATGGTCGACAACTCGGAGGGAAACACATCTGGGAACTCGCGGACAATAGGGATATCCTCGAGTCCCAGTGCCGCCGTAGGCACCTCTACAATCGTCGTCAGGAAAGCGGTACAACCCCTACTCATCATCCGCCGGGCTCTCGCCGAAGAAATAGTCATGGCAAATAAAGTACTCTGGCAGCCTCTGTAAACGAACTCCTCCTGTCCAGGCTCGCGGAGGGTCACCGTCCTCTCTCTGCAGTCAATGGTGGCGAAATACCGAGCTAACCAATCCATGCCAAGTACCACGTCGAAATCCTGGAGCTGCCGCAAGACGAGCAAGTCTGCCGGCAGAACCCAGGGTCCCAACTGTACAGGGCAATCCCTACAACACTCCTCGACATGCAAGACATGGTCTGGAATCTGAACCTCTAATGCATGCGATAATGAAACTACCTCTATACCATGTAGGGATGCAAATGCTCTACTAATGAATGAGTGCGATGCGCCAGTATCAAAAAGTGCTCGAGTATGAACTGCAGAAATCAAAATAATACCTGCGACGACGTGATCTGCGGCAGAAGCATCCTCAATCTGGGCGGCATAGACACGCCCGCTCGGTGCTGGTGGTCGTCGATCTGGCTGCCGCGAGGAAGATGGAGCATGATCAGGCCTACCATAGGCCACAGAAGGCCCTGTCGTCTGATGAGGAAGAGAAGGTGCTGAAGCGGCGGAAGGAGCTGGAGGACCTGCTCTGGGGCACGAGCTCTGAATGTGACCGGCCTGTCCACAACGGAAGCAACGGCCGTGCCTCTGCTGACAATGCATCGGTAAGTGCGGCCCTCCACAAAAGACACAACGATCCTGTCGGGACTGCCGCGAAGTCTGCTGCTGCTGAGATGACTGCTGGGGTCGAGGTGGTCGACGCTGCTGCGAAGACTGACGAGATGATCCAGATCTCTGGCGCCCCTGGCGTCCACGACCCTGAGGATGGAATCGTGGGGGTCTCGGGGGTCCCTGCCTACTCGACTGCCCCTCATCCACCGGCGCCGGGCGCTTCGCCCCTGAAGTCTCTACGGGGGCTGGAGCCACCTCATCCATAACTACCTCTCAAGACTAAACATATAACGCCTGCTCCATCGAGGCCTCTAATGTCTGCAATCTGCGGGAGCGAATAAGCTGATAAATGTCCCGGCGCAGCCCCCGCTCAAACATGTAGATCCGGTGAGACTCGTCCCTGGCCACGTGAGGCATACTAGCCAACAGCTGATTGAATTCGGCTATGTATACATTCACGGGCCGATCTCCCTGGCGGAGATTTCTCAGCTGCTCCTCCAATCTCTGGCGAACACTCTCAGGAAAGAAGGCCCCCAAAAGAAGACTGCGGAACTCCGCCCAGGTAAGAAGCTGCGTCCCAGGCGGACTAGCGGGTCGCACACGCCGCCACCAAGCCTCGGCGTTGCCCTCCAGAAAATGCGCTGCCAAGAAGACCCGAAATAGATCCTCGACGAATAAACTCTCAAAGTGACGCTCCATGGCCGTAACCCAAGTCTCGGCCTCCCACGGCTCAGCACCCAGACCAGAGAAACAAGGTGGATCGAACTGGCGGAACCTCATCAACAGATCCACCGCTGCACGCTGCTCAGAAGAAGTAAAAGGTCCCGTCGACTTAGACGGTGGTCTGCAGGAAACCGGCTCGACAGGGACTGCTGGTGCTGACGGAATCACAGGGGGCGCTGCAGTTGGCGAAGAGGGCACAGGTGAACTCTCAGGGGGTGCTACCACAGGCTATGACCTCTGCTCTAACATAAGCATCATCCGACTCAAGGCCTCCTCCTGGCGTCGGGAAGCCTCCTCCTGGCGCTGCGAGGCCTCCTCCTGGCGTCGGGAAGCCTCCTCCTGGCGCTGCGAGGCCTCCTCCTGGCGTCGCAAGGTCTCCTCCTGACGTTGAGAGGTCTCCTCCTGGCGCCGGGAAGTCTTGTGAGGTCCCGGAATCCCCCGCGTAGGGTTTCCTGGTTGTTCGGCAGCTTTCGGTGGCCGTTGGGGGTGTTTGTGTGCGTGTTGGGGCCCAGAATTGGTTTGTGATGCAATTTGGGGTGTAGTTCGCATTACTGGGGGCCTTCGTGGTGCGTCGGTGGTGTTTGCGCGCAATTTGGACACAAGTGTCGGACTTCGGGCTTAAAAGGAGATTCCGTGGGAATTTGGAGGACCCGTCGGGGGTTTGGAAGTGGTTTCGCGCGATTCAGATGTCAAATTGGACTTCGGGCGAAGTTTGGATAAGAGTTTACCTCTCCGGTTGCCTTCGGGAATTTTTTAGAGTTGAAATGGGGCAAATCGGACTTCAGATGTGGACCCGGCGTGAAAATCGGATCGAGTGGGCATTCGGCAAATTTTCGGGCGAGAATTTGGAGAAACGGACATCGTTTTTGGATTCAGCGCGCGAAATCGCTAAGAATGGACTATTTATTTGTTGGTTTTGGAGCTCGGGGGATTTGCGCGTTTTTCGAGGCGACGCGGCACGCTTTTCGAGGCATTGGCGCGGTTTTCGAGGCGGTACGGCGGCGGCGCGCGTCCCAAGGCGCGGCAGGGCGCGCCTCGGCGGGAAGCGCGCGGGGCCCGCCACGTGGCGGGCCCCCGTTGGCGCAGCGCGGGCGCGGGGACACGCGCGCCCGGTGTGGCGCGCGCGTGTCCCGCGCCTCACGCGGCCGCGGTGTAACGCGCCCGTGTAACGGGCGCGTCACCGCGTGCCGCGTGGCACCTCGGGCGCGCGCGTGGACCGGGCGCGCGCGCCCGTTTCTTGTGGACCGGCCGGTGGAGCCCTCCTATTGGCTGGCGCGGTGGACCGGGGCTGTGGACCGGCCTGGTGAACCGCCACCTCCCTTTCTTCTTCTTCTTCTTCCCCGCAGGCTTTTTCTTCTCCGTTTTTCTTTCTTCTTCTTCACCGAGAGCGAGAGGGAGTGTGAGGGAGAGGATTTTGGTGGTGCGGTAGCGCGTCGCGAACCTCGTTTTGCGTGCAAGGTGTTCCGTTGGAGCGGTTGCGTGGCGCGACACTCGTCCGTTTGTTTTCTTCTTCGTCGCGTTTCGGTGCACGAGCTCCCCCGGCTTACTCCGACCTCCGATTCAGGCGATTCTTGTACCGTTGGATTCGTAACAGGCAGAGCTACGATATTGGTATTTTCTACTTCCCCCAGTTTTGCTCGTTTTGAGGAGTTTCGCCATACTTACTGGGACCCCTTTTTCTGATGGAGTTTTGGACAGTGACACCTTGCCGGATTTTTATCTCCGCAACCGGGCATCGGATTGAGACGCTCTTATAGACTTTTTTCATCTACTCGACGCAAGGATCGTCCCCGTATTTTTTCTTGGATTTTTGGAGGCTTCCCCGAAGGTGTACACTTCCCTTTTATCTGTACAGGAGTTTACAGTTATTTGGTTTTGGATTTCTGCGCGCCGATATTGTGGAATTTGTAACTTGGCCTACGGGACTCCGTTTTGTGCGTGCAGGTACTCGTTTCGAAGCTATCGACGTGAGGAACGCTGTGGTATTATTCTTGGATTTTTCGGAACTCCTCCAGCAGGTGAAATAATTACATCTTTGGGGTTGAATTTCAGACTGAGTGCATTTAGGCATGTGTTGGAATAAGTGTAACCTTGGATTGTATGATGTACCAGGAGGAGCTGTTCGGGGATTAGAGACTGTGTTTTACCGCACCGTTTTGCGTGCGGGTATCGGCAGCTTGTTCCGTTTTGCGTGCGGACTTCGGCGGCGGGCACCGTTTCGCGTGGAGGCCAATTGCAAGTGTCTACGAGCAATTGGTGGCGAATCGAGGTGGGTGGCCCTATCTCCAAGCTTTTATGGACTGTTCAGTATTTCTACTGCTGTAGGACTTTGCATGCTAGTTTATTTTTCATGTGAAGCATGCTAGATTGTAGGAATTCTTATTCCTGTTATTATCTGAGGTTCATGTGACCTCCTTGCTCTCTTTTATCGGTTTAAATGTAGAAATCTTGGAACTTGACCTAGCACCCCCGTCATATGTTGCATGTGTTTGACCAGACTTTAGAAAACCTAAATCTGGGCTAGGTTCTTTTTGCTTAGACATCCCACACTTTGCATTTCCTTCAGACATAGAGTTCCTCGCCCGGGTAGTGGGCCGAGAGGTCAGGGTATTGTGGGATGAGTTGCACTCGGGCCTGGGGGCCGAGTGGAGTCTGGTAGCCGTGTTAGGCCAGTGTTGGTATTTTTGGGGAACCGTTTTGAGTAAACGGGGTCCCGGGTTTCTGGTTATTCTCAGTTTTGCTCGTCACCACCGTGTTGTGATCGTGGTGCACGTGGGTTGTCAGGACCTTGAACCCAGAATGATTTTGGACACTCATGATTTTAGTAAAACCAGTATTTTTCTTCCGAAATTCTAGGGGCGTCGAAGCCTGTTCTTGTTTGATTGGGCGACGGCATCTACCCTTGGAAGTTCGGAAAAGTAAACTCGTTTTTAACTGATGTTTTCAAGAATTAAAATCTATAAAAATTGGTTTTCTCATTTCAAGTCGGTTTTCAAGAAAAAGAGTATTTTATCCTCATCCCAAGGGGGTTGAGTGGAAACGATGTTTTATAATAAATGTCATCTCTTTTCTAAACTTCCTTACCCGACCGGGGTGAGTGATCTGGGTTCTAAGGGCTGATTTCATTCTCGGGTCGAAAACAACGGGAGGCTACGCCTATAGCCTGTTCTTGTTTGATTGGGGACGTAGGTATTAGTTTCCCGGGGTTTTCGAACTCCTTGCGATTCTGGCTGTGGAGCATCTCCAGCCCGTGAGTTCAGTGTATTGATGTTAGTTTCCCACTTTAACCGAGAGGGGCCGAATCCCTGAACGGTATAGGATCGAGAACTTCGATAGGCTGAGCCTAGAGTCTGTTCTTGTTTGATTAGGGTTCTAGGCACCGGTCTAACGGATTCTCGGACCTATGCCGCGTCAGTCGGTTCTTCTCGTCTATGAGCGGGGTGTCGATGTGGGAGCCGTTGGGAGTGACGGTGGTCCCAGCTGTGTAGTTCCTTCTCTAGCGAGTTAGTGTTGTGAGTTGCGTCGTTGAGGGTTCTCCGACATAGCCGTGAGAGTGGTTGGGCTTTTCATGTTTGAGTCGAGGTTCCTTTCCGACTGAGTTGTGGTTCGAGCTTGAGTTACCGATCGATTTGATCGCGGATTATAGCCTGCTGAGCCCGGCTTTTTGCCGGTTATGAGATACTTGTGTTACTTGAGTTCGTTGGGGTCGCTCCCCTCGAGCTACGCCCCGGGTGCGATGATGATACCGAGCCTGACGAGGCTGCGATGGTGCGACTAGTTGATACACTAGAGTTCGCTTGAGATAGTCGACAGGACGCCCCACGTAAATCCCGTCCTCATGTGGATGTGTGGTGGTGGGTAGGTGCGATCCTAGTCGACAGGCGCAGGCTTGACTGGACCCTATGTGGCAGTCATAGAGATTGGGTGACATTGAGAGAGTGTTGGTATAGTATGTGTCATAGTGGAGCTTTCCTTGAGCATAGTACTTGTGGCATATTGTCAGTAGTGAGTAGATGCATCATATTGTCAGTAGTGAGTAGATGCATCATACTGTCAGTAGTGAGTAGAGGCATCACATCATCTTCTGTTCCACTGCTTGAGCATCTAGATAGAGGCATAGTAGCTGTAGAGATATCTTTTTCCCAGATCCTTTCTTTCCATGTACCTTGTTACCTTGTGCCTCTAGTAGACTTAGTGGGCAGACCGTTGGGCTTGTAGACGGCACCCACTGAGGACTACTGTGGGAAGTAGTTCTCACACCCGTCGTGGTGTCTTTTCCCCAGGGGCTTCTACTCCTGGTTGCGTGCTTCAGTTGCTGTTCCTTCTGACCGAGGCGAGGGAGTCGCGAGCTAGTTCCTTACCCGTTGTCAGAGTGTAGAGGTACCCATTTTCAGGTGAGAGCTTCAGTAGTTGGGTTGCTACTTTTTCTTCTGTTGAGAGAACCTTGTAGTGAGGTATTGAGTTGTACCTTTTGTTCATTTGTTTGAGAGACTGTTGTAGTGAGGATATTTATTGTATCGAGAGCTTGTACACTGATGTATTTATTGGAGATATCTCCCTTTTGAGTTTTGTATCAGAGGACTTTTTATATGATCGTATTTGGGAGATGGATATTGTTTTATTTTCAGTTGTACAGTGTTTGGATTCCAGTCTTTGCAGTAGTTTACTTTTAGCTCTGATATCTGTTTAGCTGTAGATGTTTCTTTTTGCAGGTTTGACGCTTCGTCTGTACGGCAGTTTCCGTACAGATGGCGGATCTGTTAGCGAGCCCGGGTCGCAGTTTCGACCCCGGGGCGTGACAGATTAGAGTGGTATCAGAGCCTAGGTTTTAGGTCGAGGTAGACTTAGAAACCCTAGGCTTGTGGTTGGACATTAGGATGACTACGTGAGAGTCGCGACTTTTAGCGAGAGTCCTGATTGAGTTTTATACCTCTCCCAAGAGACGGGATGAGTGATTGGCATGTTTATTCTCCTAAGCGATTATGTTGGCTGCAGACAACATAATGCCATGGAATGGGTGGCATGTCTTAGACTTTCGCTGGATTGGGTCGTTTGGTTGGTGTGTCCTGATGTTTGTTATTTTGCAGCGGATTACGATACCCCGGTGACGTCGTGTTGTGAAGAGGGCACACCCCGCATCTGAAGAGTACCCGAGCAGCGGGAAGCAGAGCTGTCAGAGCAGAGCGAGACCCAAGAGTTATGGAACCCGATGGCACCGATGTCGGAGGCTGTCCGATGCCAGGAGGAAGCCATGGAATGTTTGATGCGCCTGTTGGAGCAGAGAGCACAGCGGGTTGCGGTACTGCTAGAGAGTTTCCCAGTACTTTCTTCCTATGCGGTGGCATATTCAGTTGTACCAGTGGCACTGGTGAGCGAGCAGCCCCCTCCGTGCCGACGAGTCGTGCCGAGGCACCGAGGTAGGGTGGATGGCGGATAGTCAATGAACTTTGGGACATCATCGATTGATTGAGCCAGTCCCGGCAGTCTGATCCATCCCGAGTGGCGGGATTGAGCTTGGAGCCGTGGGAGGCTGAAATTTGGACAGCAGCAATGGAGAAGCATCAGGTGCTTTTGGCTACGCACTTTTGGAAGAGGACGCCGAGAGTTGGTGGCGTCGAGTTGTCCTGTTGGACCACCTGGAGCGCAGTTGTTGATTTGGAGCGAGTTTCGTGCTTTGCTGTTCAGGGCCTCCTTTCCTGACAGTGTAAGCAGAAACTGGAAAGGGATTTTAGACGCCTGCAGTAGGGGAGTCGACCTCCTCAGGAGTGTGTTCGCGAGTTTGGTGATTGTTGAGCGGTGTACCCCTTATCGCCTGGATAAGGCCCAGAAGGTTGAGTTAGTTGAGAGAGGACTGAATCGGAATATCTATCACTTAGAGCATTCTCGGCGAGTGCCGACGTTAGATGCAGCGATTGAGCAGGCTCAGTGGGTTGACCGAGGATCAGTGATCATGTCAGAGAGAGACGGAGCGTCAGGGATCAGCTCCGGGGAGAGGCAACCAGAGGCGCCTGAGTTGGGACAGTTGAGTAGATCGACACCCCGGGGCCGCCACGATCCCAGTTTGAGGGTCGTGAGCCTCAGAGGAGACAGAGACCAAGAGGTTCTCCACAGCCGTTGTATCAGCAGCAGCAGCAGGATGATTGCGCCATGGGTGGTGGGCCGTTTTCTGCGCCGCAGTGTTACCATAGGCAGAGGTGATGTTTTCGGGTGGATAGTCGGGACATTTTTCAGGCAGCATGCCTTTGAGCAGTGACTATGGCAATACCGCTTGCGACGGCACCCTGCTACCTCTTCGGGATGAAGGAGCTCCTCTGATTTCTGCCAAGTTGATAGGGACACGACGTCGGGCAGACTGAGCGACGACCATCTACATCGAGCGGATGAGTCTGTACCGCCCGGTGGGAGGGCGCTACGGCAGTGGACCAGGTTGTCGCGGGCATGATTTCTTTACAGCAGATTGAGTCGAGTGTTTTTGGCTTTCCTGCCTGGACTGGAGGTAGAATTGTTACCACGTGCACTAGAGGTACAGATTTCTGTCGGTATTGTGCAAGTGGGAAAGCCTTGTGGATTGTGTCCAGTACAGTTTAGACTTGGAATATATACCGGCAGGTGTTACGGTTCTGTGGCAGCTCCACGACTCAGATTGAGCATACAGGATGGACCAGTTGGTGCGGTATAGTGCGACTGCTGTTTGGGGAAATGAGATCAGTTACCATTCCGTGAGTTGGATTAGAGGAGTTCATTTTCACAGATCACCGGGGTATCTTTCCTGCAGCTGTGGCTTCAGCGGTTTGCGGCTTGGTGCTACTTTGGATTGTTGGTGACGATTAGGACTAGAGGTTGTGTCCTTAGGGGTTACGGTTAGATCGTAGCTTCCGCTTTGTGGCCACGGCAGGAACGACTTCAACCCTTCTCTCCCTTTTTCTTGTCTGGGTGCTGAGATTTTCGAACGGGACGAAAACTTCGAAAGACTGCTCCAGAAATGGAGACGGTGCCCGAACCTGTTCTTGTTTGATTGGGGCAAGGGCACTGGTCCATTCGGGATTTTCGGACCTTTCGTTAATTTCAGCCGTTTTCTAAACTGAGAGTTGTGGTTGACGTCCCTCCTGCTGATGGGGCCTCTACCTTTCTTGATGGTTGTGTTGGCGTTTTTCGCGTAGTTTGGAAATAGAGTTGGTCGTTTCTCCCTGTCCCTTGGAATTGTAAGGTTTTTCCAGCTTTTGGACTCCTCGCCGTGTGGACTCGCTTCGCGGAGTGTGCGTGTCGACTGGGGAGTTGGGGGCAGTGTTGATGGATACTTACCTGTGGCTTTGAAAACTCCCCTTGTGAGCTGTGTTAGTTTCGAGGACGAAACTTTCTTTTAGTGGGGGAGAGTGTGAGGTCCCGGAATCCCCCGCGTAGGGTTTCCTGGTTGTTCGGCAGCTTTCGGTGGCCGTTGGGGGTGTTTGTGTGCGTGTTGGGGCCCAGAATTGGTTTGTGGTGCAATTTGGGGTGTAGTTCGCATCACTGGGGGCCTTCGTGGTGCGTCGGTGGTGTTTGCGCGCAATTTGGACACAAGTGTCGGACTTCGGGCTTAAAAGGAGATTCCGTGGGAATTTGGAGGACCCGTCGGGGGTTTGGAAGTGGTTTCGCGCGATTCAGATGTCAAATTGGACTCCGGGCGAAGTTTGGATAAGAGTTTACCTCTCCGGTTGCCTTCGGGAATTTTTTAGAGTTGAAATGGGGCAAATCGGACTTCAGATGTGGACCCGGCGTGAAAATCGGATCGAGTGGGCATTCGGCAAATTTTCGGGCGAGAATTTGGAGAAACGGACATCGTTTTTGGATTCAGCGCGCGAAATCGCTAAGAATGGACTATTTATTTGTTGGTTTTGGAGCTCGGGGGATTTGCGCGTTTTTCGAGGCGACGCGGCACGCTTTTCGAGGCAGGCGGCGCGGTTTTCGAGGCGGTACGGCGGCGCGCGTCCCAAGGCGCGGCAGGGCGCGCCTCGGCGGGAAGCGCGCGGGGCCCGCCACGTGGCGGGCCCCCGTTGGCGCAGCGCGGGCGCGGGGACACGCGCGCCCGGTGTGGCGCGCGCGTGTCCCGCGCCTCACGCGGCGCGGTGTAACGCGCCCGTGTAACGGGCGCGTTGTCGCGCGCCGCGTGGCACCGGGGCGCGTGCGTGGACCGGTGCGCGCGCCCCGGCCTTGTGGACCGGCCGGTGGAGCCCTCCTATTGGCCGCGCCGTGGACCGGTTCCGTGGACCGGCCGTGGACCGCCACCTCCCCTTTTCTTCTTCTTCTTCTTCCCCGCAGGCCTTTTCTTCTCCGTTTTCTTTCTTCTTCTTCACCGAGAGCGAGAGGGAGTGTGAGGGAGAGGATTTTGGTGGTGCGGTAGCGCGTCGCGAACCTCGTTTTGCGTGCAAGGTGTTCCGTTGGAGCGGTTGCGTGGCGCGACACTCGTCCGTTTGTTTTCTTCTTCGTCGCGTTTCGGTGCACGAGCTCCCCCGGCTTACTCCGACCTCCGATTCAGGCGATTCTTGTACCGTTGGATTCGTAACAGGCAGAGCTACGATATTGGTATTTTCTACTTCCCCCAGTTTTGCTCGTTTTGAGGAGTTTCGCCATACTTACTGGGACCCCTTTTTCTGATGGAGTTTTGGACAGCGACACCTTGCCGGATTTTTATCTCCGCAACCGGGCATCGGATTGAGACGCTCTTATAGACTTTTTTCATCTACTCGACGCAAGGATCGTCCCCGTATTTTTTCTTGGATTTTTGGAGGCTTCCCCGAAGGTGTACACTTCCCTTTTATCTGTACAGGAGTTTACAGTTATTTGGTTTTGGATTTCTGCGCGCCGATATTGTGGAATTTGTAACTTGGCCTACGGGACTCCGTTTTGTGCGTGCAGGTACTCGTTTCGAAGCTATCGACGTGAGGAACGCTGTGGTATTATTCTTGGATTTTTCGGAACTCCTCCAGCAGGTGAAATAATTACATCTTTGGGGTTGAATTTCAGACTGAGTGCATTTAGGCATGTGTTGGAATAAGTGTAACCTTGGATTGTATGATGTACCAGGAGGAGCTGTTCGGGGATTAGAGACTGTGTTTTACCGCACCGTTTTGCGTGCGGGTATCGGCAGCTTGTTCCGTTTTGCGTGCGGACTTCGGCAGCGGGCACCGTTTCGCGTGGAGGCCAATTGCAAGTGTCTACGAGCAATTGGTGGCGAATCGAGGTGGGTGGCCCTATCTCCAAGCTTTTATGGACTGTTCAGTATTTCTACTGCTGTAGGACTTTGCATGCTAGTTTATTTTTCATGTGAAGCATGCTAGATTGTAGGAATTCTTATTCCTGTTATTATCTGAGGTTCATGTGACCTCCTTGCTCTCTTTTATCGGTTTAAATGTAGAAATCTTGGAACTTGACCTAGCACCCCCGTCATATGTTGCATGTGTTTGACCAGACCTTAGAAAACCTAAATCTGGGCTAGGTTCTTTTTGCTTTAGACATCCCACACTTTGCATTTCCTTCAGACATAGAGTTCCTCGCCCGGGTAGTGGGCCGAGAGGTCAGGGTATTGTGGGATGAGTTGCACTCGGGCCTGGGGGCCGAGTGGAGTCTGGTAGCCGTGTTAGGCCAGTGTTGGTATTTTTGGGGAACCGTTTTGAGTAAACGGGGTCCCGGGTTTCTGGTTATTCTCAGTTTTGCTCGTCACCACCGTGTTGTGATCGTGGTGCACGTGGGTTGTCAGGACCTTGAACCCAGAATGATTTTGGACACTCATGATTTTAGTAAAACCAGTATTTTTCTTCCGAAATTCTAGGGGCGTCGAAGCCTGTTCTTGTTTGATTGGGCGACGGCATCTACCCTTGGAAGTTCGGAAAAGTAAACTCGTTTTTAACTGATGTTTTCAAGAATTAAAATCTATAAAAATTGGTTTTCTCATTTCAAGTCGGTTTTCAAGAAAAAGAGTATTTTATCCTCATCCCAAGGGGGTTGAGTGGAAACGATGTTTTATAATAAATGTCATCTCTTTTCTAAACTTCCTTACCCGACCGGGGTGAGTGATCTGGGTTCTAAGGGCTGATTTCATTCTCGGGTCGAAAACAACGGGAGGCTACGCCTATAGCCTGTTCTTGTTTGATTGGGGACGTAGGTATTAGTTTCCCGGGGTTTTCGAACTCCTTGCGATTCTGGCTGTGGAGCATCTCCAGCCCGTGAGTTCAGTGTATTGATGTTAGTTTCCCACTTTAACCGAGAGGGGCCGAATCCCTGAACGGTATAGGATCGAGAACTTCGATAGGCTGAGCCTAGAGTCTGTTCTTGTTTGATTAGGGTTCTAGGCACCGGTCTAACGGATTCTCGGACCTATGCCGCGTCAGTCGGTTCTTCTCGTCTATGAGCGGGGTGTCGATGTGGGAGCCGTTGGGAGTGACGGTGGTCCCAGCTGTGTAGTTCCTTCTCTAGCGAGTTAGTGTTGTGAGTTGCGTCGTTGAGGGTTCTCCGACATAGCCGTGAGAGTGGTTGGGCTTTTCATGTTTGAGTCGAGGTTCCTTTCCGACTGAGTTGTGGTTCGAGCTTGAGTTACCGATCGATTTGATCGCGGATTATAGCCTGCTGAGCCCGGCTTTTTGCCGGTTATGAGATACTTGTGTTACTTGAGTTCGTTGGGGTCGCTCCCCTCGAGCTACGCCCCGGGTGCGATGATGATACCGAGCCTGACGAGGCTGCGATGGTGCGACTAGTTGATACACTAGAGTTCGCTTGAGATAGTCGACAGGACGCCCCACGTAAATCCCGTCCTCATGTGGATGTGTGGTGGTGGGTAGGTGCGATCCTAGTCGACAGGCGCAGGCTTGACTGGACCCTATGTGGCAGTCATAGAGATTGGGTGACATTGAGAGAGTGTTGGTATAGTATGTGTCATAGTGGAGCTTTCCTTGAGCATAGTACTTGTGGCATATTGTCAGTAGTGAGTAGATGCATCATATTGTCAGTAGTGAGTAGATGCATCATACTGTCAGTAGTGAGTAGAGGCATCACATCATCTTCTGTTCCACTGCTTGAGCATCTAGATAGAGGCATAGTAGCTGTAGAGATATCTTTTTCCAGATCCTTTCTTTCCATGTACCTTGTTACCTTGTGCCTCTAGTAGACTTAGTGGGCAGACCGTTGGGCTTGTAGACGGCACCCACTGAGGACTACTGTGGGAAGTAGTTCTCACACCCGTCGTGGTGTCTTTTCCCCAGGGGCTTCTACTCCTGGTTGCGTGCTTCAGTTGCTGTTCCTTCTGACCGAGGCGAGGGAGTCGCGAGCTAGTTCCTTACCCGTTGTCAGAGTGTAGAGGTACCCATTTTCAGGTGAGAGCTTCAGTAGTTGGGTTGCTACTTTTTCTTCTGTTGAGAGAACCTTGTAGTGAGGTATTGAGTTGTACCTTTTGTTCATTTGTTTGAGAGACTGTTGTAGTGAGGATATTTATTGTATCGAGAGCTTGTACACTGATGTATTTATTGGAGATATCTCCCTTTTGAGTTTTGTATCAGAGGACTTTTTATATGATCGTATTTGGGAGATGGATATTGTTTTATTTTCAGTTGTACAGTGTTTGGATTCCAGTCTTTGCAGTAGTTTACTTTTAGCTCTGATATCTGTTTAGCTGTAGATGTTTCTTTTTGCAGGTTTGACGCTTCGTCTGTACGGCAGTTTCCGTACAGATGGCGGATCTGTTAGCGAGCCCGGGTCGCAGTTTCGACCCCGGGGCGTGACAGTGCTAGCTCCGATGATCACTCCGACAAATTCTTAGGGTTCTCAAAAGCCGAAGTGACCCAACCTTCCACACACGGATAGCACCGGCGCTCCCAAAGGTGCCACACTTGGCCTGACACAATCCACGCATCAAATCCTGGGGTTGGGTCCTCAACCCACCCCCAAACTGGTGTCATGCTAACAACTCCGATAGGAGAACAGCTAGAAACTCACCACCAAAAGGGGTATCACCAAGTCCCGATGCCGTCGCAGATCCCTCAAACACACCAGCAAACAAGCTACTCGCCCACTACGAGACATCCGCCTCGCTCACAAGGTCAAAACCAAGAAGCGAAGATACCCCAAGCAACCCAGGTACACCAACGCCTCCAGGCCTGGCTCTCACAAGGACCGTCCTTGCAGCATAATCAGCTGCCGCGACAAGGAAAGATAACCGAGCCAGCCTAACCGTCCTAAGTACCGAACCCAAGCCCCACAACTAGGTCAAGACCATCAGGCCTACAGGTACCACCAAGGACTCAACTGCACTAGGCAGACCCACAACACGTCCCCACGTGCTAAAGACCGGAAATACGACCTCCCGAACACCCGGTAACCGTCCTACCCATAACCCAATGCAAGGAACACATGCACTCCTAACAAATGACTAGGATGCCCAAATGCAATACAATGCACAAACAATGCCGGTAAATACAGTAAAACCATACCTGCCCCCACAAGGTCGGCTGCTGCAAAATCCTCCACCTGAGTGGCGTAGACCGGACCGCCCCGATCCGGCAACTGCTGATCCGCAGGTAAAAAGGTGGTGACCTGCTCGCTGGAGCATAAGGCCACTGAGTCGACCACTGCTGCTGAGGCGAAAGAGGAGCCGATGCTGATGAGGGTGCCGCTGAAGTCGAAAGGGGGCACGTAGCTCGAATGTGGCCTGGCTGTCCACACCGAAAACAACGACCATGCCGCAAATCACAAGTATCAGAGGGGTGCTGGCCCTTGCAGAAAACACACCCACTGAAGACCGGGGCTGCCTCGCCCGCTGCTGCTGCTGCCTCTGAGTCTGATGCTGGGACTCCTGCTGCTGCTGCGATGGCCACTGGGATCCGCTAAGCTCTCGCTGCTCCACACGCCCACGGCTAGGTGACTGAGGCCGTGGCGGTCTCCATGAATCAGTCTGTCCCTCATCCTCGGGTGCTGGTCGTTTCCTCACAGAACTCAGCACGACCATCCCGCCTCGCCTTGCCACCTCTGCGTCGCCTCTCTCCACCCAAGAGGCATGCTCGACGGCCTCCTGAAGAGTCTGGTGTCGCTGTGCATGCACAAGGATATAGAGCTCGCTGCGGAGGCCTGCCTCGAATAACTCGACCTGGTGTGGTCCATCCCGGGCGACATAGGGCACACAGTCAAACAGTCGCATGAACTCCTGATGGTAATCCTGAACTGACCGGTCGCCCTGCTGAATGTTTTTCAAATCGTCCTCCAGCTTCCTCTTCACGCTGGTCGAAAAATAGGTGTCCACAATCATACGCCGAAACTCGGACCAGGGTAACTGTCGAGAAATCTGAAACTCCCGTGGCTCCACCCGATGCCACCAGAGGTCTGCATCTCCATCTAGGCAATGCACCGCCATGTAAACTCTGTACCTTGGGTCGATGAAGAAATCCCGAAAAATCTTCTCCATCGCCGCTAACCATGTCCCAACCTCCCACGGCTGCATATCCCGCCCCGAGAACCTGGGCGGCCCGCGCTTACAGAACTTAACCAGTTTATCCGCGAAGTCCTGCTCCTCCGCCGGGGTCAAAGGCTGGGCCACGCCCTGAGCCCCGCTACTCCAAGATGGCGCCGTCGGCACAAGTGGTTCCACAGGTGGTGCCGGGGTCTCTGACACTGTCGGAGGCGGCGCCCCTCTCCGCGCCAGTAGCTGCTCAATCCGCTGCTCCTGCCGGCGGCTGCTCTCCGCCAATTGGGCTACCATGGCCCTCAACTCAGCAATCTCAGAAGATCCAGCCTGTCCTCGCTCAGCAGGGGGTGTAGGGGCACCCCGGGTAGGAATCCGACGTCGGGGAGGCATCCTGTCACACAGAGAACCACAGATCAATAACGAAACCGCACTCGACCCAATCTAGCGAAAGTCAAAGGCATCCTCCTATTTTTGTAACTTTATGTTGTCTGCAGCCAACATAACTGTCCCACAAAAATAGGGTATGCCAATCCCTCTTCCCTCCCTGGAAGAGTCCAATAAACACATGACCAAATTGCCGACTTTCGCATAATGTCACGTCACTCACGTCCTGCCTTCCTAAGGTCTGCCAAAAGCCTAGGGTTTCCTAAGTCCCAACTGACCTATCCCTAAGCTCTGATACCAACTTAATCTGTCACGCCCCGGGTGTAAACCAGAACCCGGGCTCGTCTACAGATCCGCCGTATACACGGAATTTCCCGTGTACACGAAGCGCTGGTAACCTGCTCAGATATAAAAGATATAATAAAAGAGCATAAACAGAGCTAAACTAGAACTAGTACATCTCAGATAAAGCTGAAAAGTAAAGTGCAGAAATAACTCTCAATAATACATATGTCTCTCCCAGCTCACTAATCAAATACAACCAGCCGGACGCAGCCGGACCCAAAATGAAATGAAAAGTAGAGTATCTGAGAATATCCGGGGTACATCTAGTAACATAACTGGTGCCTGGGTAGACCGCTATCTAATCCGCGATCCACTCACCTCGATCCGCTGAGGAGGGTCCCGCAACTCCCGCAGACGACTCTGCAAAACAAAGGGGAAGAACAAAGAAATGCAGTGGGGAGTGAGAACTACTATAAAACAGTAGCCTCCTCCTAGTGGGTAAACCTCAACTCAAATGTGCCCACCAGGACTATAAGAGGCGGAAGAATGAACAAAGGTGGTAAGCTGAAACAAAACTGCTGATGATGGGTAAAGCTACCACTACATGCCTCTAAAATGCCAGCTAGGAATATAGCTAAATATATGCATCAGAAGGTAAATGCCTGTCTGCCTAGACCCAATCGATACACCAGTAAACACTGTACTACTGCCTGCTGTGCCTGCCCAATCGGATATGCTGGCCCCACATAACACCGAAAGGGGATGAGAGTCCCGAGGACTCGAAGCCTGTAAAACGCACACTCCGGAGTGGCACTCGAGGGGCGCGACCCACACGAGTATAATGTCTGGGTACCAAGTACCATATAACACCTGGGTAACAAGTACCAAAACAGCAGGACTGGATCATGACTCTGATCAAAGTGGGAAAACCCATCCACTAAAAGGAGACCCGATCTCAACCCGATGCAAGACAAACCAATAGTGGGAAACCCCATCCACTAAAAGACCCGATACCCAATCTGATGCAATAACCACTGTCCGCCAACCGCCCAAGGTCCGTGGTTGCCGCAATACCCTGCCATCAACCTACCTGTCCCAAAGTCCAAGATCCACAATCGGGGAGAATAATCGATATCCGGTCAACCGCCTACTGTCCGCGGTTGCCGCAATACCCACAACTGTCTGACTACACTATCCCAGCCCCTGCTCGAACCCGAGCGTACTATCCCCCAAATGTAGACAAAAGAATAGAAAAGCATGGTTTCTCCTAAGTCAATGCCATCAAGATAGTGTAGCAGAAAAAGGTGGCCTAACTAAATGTCCAATCAAGCATGCAAAGTCCTTTATTTATAAACAGGGTTTAATTATTATTATCATTCCACAAGATAAGGTATGCCACTAATTAAATTTCCATTTGCCAAGTAATCCCATGTCCATTCATCTCATCAACATAAGAGGTCCCAATGTGTATAAGCAATATCGTCCAATTCCCAATTATCCTGCCACTTATTTACTTTTACCGATTCATTTAGCAAGGTAATAAAAGCACTCAAATAGGCCTAATGGGGACATCATAAGTAGGAGGTTAAACAACGGTACCCACCTCGAGCGCTAAATCCAGGTCCGACGGCGAAGTCCGCGCTCGATCTCCAAAACCTCCGCGACACTGTGCCAAAGGGTCCCAAAGAATACCGACAAATTACTAATCAAGTTTAATCCAGAATTCAGTCCCCTAAAATCAGATTCACTGTTCGATAATTTTTACCTGCGAAACGTGCCCAATAAATCTCCAGAAAAATACTATCACGATCTACGCGACGATACGGTCGAAATGAGTACCTGCACGTTTTCCCACGATTTTTCTGTGCTGAGAACGAAAATCGACAAGAGGACTATCTCAACGATACTCTCATCCCAAAACAGCAGTAAAAACATCTGTAAAAAGAGATTCCTCACCCTCAGGGAAAATCCACGAAATTCCAAGAAAATTCCAGTAGACTCCTCGTGATGTGTAGATGCAAATCCCCTTTTGAATCGCCCCGTTTCGATGCTCGAGCGCAAAGTTATCGCCAAAACAAGTTGGTGCTGTCCAAAAACTCCGCGACGGAAAAAGGGTCAACAAGAAGCCTCAAAATCATCATCAAAACCTCAGAACCAGGAGAAACCCATTAGAGGATGAATTGAAGCCCTACCTGTCTAGAATCCGATGGCGCAAAAATCGTGAAAATACGATGTCGGGGAGAACCAGGGGAGCTTGAACACCGAGAAGCGACGAATCTGAAAATCGAAGAACAATCGTCGCGCCGCGCCGGAAAATTCGCAAACCTCGGGATCCGAACCTCCAAAACTCTCGGGATGCTACAGTAGATAGGGAATTCGAAGAGGAAGAAAAGTCCCAGAGAGGAGCTCGGGCTAAATCTCAACAGGAAGAGAGAAAAACCCCTCTCAAAAACCCTAAGGATCAAATAAAGGGAGAAAACCACTTCTTAAAGGGTTTCGGGCCGAAATCCGGCCCGGATCCGCCAGCCCGGGTCGGACGCACCCCGTCCGACCGGGCGGATCCAACCAGTCGCCGACACGCGTCCCCCACAGGGGATCGGCGCGCATCCGCACAGCGGACAGCCGTGCGGGGCGCGCCGTCGCCCGACGCGTGTCCGACCAGCCGACCGCCGCGCCTGCCCGCACAGTAGCTTCAGCCCGCACAGTTGACCGTCCAATAGCATCGCGCCACGTGTCCCGCCTCTGTCTGCTGAACCCGGTGCACGAACCTCCATGCACCGCACCAATCCAAACCCGACACGTGGCTCCGCCCAAATCCATGCACCGCCGCTCGACTCCCTGCACCGGGTGTTGTGAGCCAGCCAACCACCAGGCGCCACGTGTCCCCGCCTTGGTGCACGCCCGCGCGGTGGACCGGCCGCCTGCCCGCGCCCCTGCCGCGCCTGCCCGCGCCCTCAGCGGCTGCCCGCGGCCGCGCGCCGCCTGCCCGAGGGCCCTCCGCCGCCTTCCGCCGCCGCCGCCGCCGCCGGCCGCCGCCGGCGATCGCCGGAGTTACTATTCCGGCATGAACAGTAACCCGAGCCCAAAATGCCGCGAATACACTGTTTTGACCGTTTTCGCGCGCTGAGTCCGATTTTGACGTCCGTTTCGCCAAATTCTCACTCTAAAATTTGCCGAAAGCCCCCGGAAAGTATTCTTGGTCCAAATTTCGCGCCGAGCCCAATCTCGATATCCGTTTAGCGCGCAAACTCCTCTAAACACCCGATGGGGTCCCCCGATCACCCACGTGATCCACTTGAAGCCCGGAGTCCAACACTTGTGTCCAAATTGGCGCCCGAACACCGCCGACATGCCCCGTAAGCCTCCAGAAGCTGCTGGTCACTCCGTAAAAGCCCCAAATACCTCCCGCACACCGCGTAGGGCCCCAGTAGCCACCACAAAGCACCGCAACAGCTCTGCGGAGATCCAGGTCATCACATCAGGTGGTCAGTGTTGCTCGGGTTTGAGCAGGGGTCTGGGTAGTGTAGTCGGGACTTTGTGTCCGGGACAGGTTGGATTAGTTTGTGGGGTTCGCGGCGACCGCGGATATTGGGCGGTTGACCGGATATTACTTATGCATCAGATTGGATGTCAGTTTCCCTCTAGTGGATGGAGTTTCCCACTTATCGTTTAGTTGCATCCGACTGAGGTCGGGTCTTTCTTTGGTGGTTGAGTTTTCCCACTTTGATCAGATTGTGATCAAGTCCTGCTATACAGAGATACTTGTTACTGAGATACTTTACTCGTGTGGGTCGCTCCCCTCGAGTGCCACTCCGGAGGTAGGCTTTTCGGACCCAGCCTTGTGTGCCGGTCTGATACTTGTTGGATGCGAGCCGTGCGGGCCGATCCTTTCGGACCCAGCCTTGTGTGCCGGTCTGATACTTGTTGGATGCGAGCCGTGCGGGCCGATCCTTTCGGACCCAGCCTTGTGTGCCGGTCTGATACTTTTTGGGATGCGAGCCGTGCGGGCCGATCCCGCGGTTTCGAGCCTTGTGTGCAGATTCCGCTGAGCAGGCATTGCCAGTTTTACTGGCGGCACTTTGGATTGGGTTATTACAGATATTTGCCTTATTGTTGAACTCGTGTCAGGGGGACCGAGTGGGGTCTAGTAGCTATGTTTAGACCAGTGCTAGTGTTGTTGGGATCCATTTGGGGACTGTGGTCCCGAGGTCTTTGTGAGTTGTTGACCGTTGTGCGAGAGGCTTGGTGACCTTGAGTTTATCCGTTCTGAGAGGAGAGCGTGGATTTTGACTATAGCCTGCATGAGCCACTACTCGATAGCGAGTTAGTCCGTTTGGACGCCCTACGTAATTCCTGCCTGTCAGCGGGAGGTGGTTGTAGGTGGGCGCAGGTTTGACTGGACCAGATGTGGCAGTCAGCTCGATTGGGTCGATTGTGCACTTCATGTGTTAGTGGTTGCATACCATTATTTGGTTCTCCCCTTTTGGGCATTTAGATAGAGACATGGTAGCTGTTGAGAGTCTCCAGCTTTCCTATTTCAGTCTTTACTGCTTGGGTAGTTTATGTCTCTTGAGGACTTAGTGGGCGGACCGTCGGGTCTGGCGGTGGTACCCACGGAGAACTCCCTCCATGTGGTGGTAGTTTTCACACTCCTCATTGGGATGTAACTCTTTCCACATCTTTTGAGCATTTTACTTTTCTTTGACTCCCCCTCAATTGGCTATCAATTATTTAATATATAAGGTATTCAACCAAAAATTGATCTCGCATTCATACTCGACTAAATTGTCAAATAAGATAATGACTATACCAAGAGATCATTGAGAGAGAAATTGACTTTGATCACTTAAAAGATGATTAATTAACATAAATGATCATTGCAACATGAAATATTATGATGTCAAAAGCATAATAGATTTCTAAATGCGTGAAAAGATGCAATTAAAGTCAATATAACCAATGCTCTTGTGTTGTCACAAAGAATTCACACAATTAGATAGATTAAGCATCTAAAGATCACACATGATTTCTAAAATTTGATGCTTATACTATCAAAAACTCCTATAATGAAGTATCTTCAAGATTATGATTATGGAGTAAAGTTGATAAATTAATTTGGAGTGAATGAACGTGAAGCCCTTTTTATTCAATGCACTTGTTCAATAAAAACCCTTTTGTTCAAAAACAAAGTATAAAAATAAAGAGCATTGAAAAACATGTAATGCAAAGATTAAGAAAAATATGAAGGGAAAACCAATCAAAGCATTACATACAGTCATAAGCTATTTAGAACTTAAGACAAGGAAAGATATCACCTTTCCGAATCCAAAATCGTTGGATTTTGGGTTGTCTTGATTCGTTGTGGCCGGGGGTTGTCCGCTTTGACTGTTGGTCCACCTTAGGTCTTTGCCTCGCAATAATCCACTTGTATGATTGAAGTTGTGGCTCGGACCTTTGGTGGGTTGAGTGAACTCCTTTAACTTGATGTGTCTTTTGATTCCGTTGAGTTCGCTCCGTAGATGAAGTTGCCGAAGGACTCTTCTTTCTCTTTTTCGGGCAATTCTTCACCAAATGTCCTTCAAGTCCACATAGGTGACAAGTTCTTTCCTTCAATTTCATTATGGAACTTGAAGCATGCACAGTTTGGTTCTTTTTGAATCCCAAACCAACCTTGCTTGTTTGACCTAATCCGGACATACTTTCTAGTTTCTTGGAACCGGTTGAAAGCCTTTGTATGTCGGATTTGAGTTGATGAACTTGCTTGGTCAAAGCTTGGTTGGTGACATGAATCTCTTCAAACTGCTTTTCAAGAAAACCAATCTTGTCCATATATAATTTTGCGTTCGTCTCCGATTGGTTTAACTTTTCTTGGAGGATTTTATTGTTATCCAATAACCGTCCTTGTTCCTCCTCGAGATCATGAAGTTTGATCTTTAAAGCTTGATTCTCGTCTTGAACTTCAAGTCGTTGCTTCCTCAACTTCTTGATATGCTTGGCCATCCTCTTTGAATCCGCAAGAAGTTGTTGGTATGCCTCAACGAGTTCTTCTTCGTCCGACTCCCCCTCACTTGATGACTCTCCTCGGATGTTGATGTTTCATGCAAAATCAAAGGAATAGAGTCAGTGACTAAAGATGATAAGCACAAATTAGAAGAGGGAATTTGAGAGGCATGAAAAGCAACAACTTTTTCTTTTTCCTCTTCACTTGAGGTCGATTCATCGAAACTAGAATCGTCCCAAGTTTTTGCTTGCAAAGCCTTCTTTTTGTATGATTTCTTAGAAGGACAATCCGTTGAAATATGGCCGTAGCCTTTGCATCGATAACATCGGATTTCCCCTTCGAAATCATCTTTTTCTTTTTCTTTAGAAGGTTTTGCAACGCCTTTGAGTTTAGAGGATTTAGAACCCGATGATCCTTTAGATGGTTTCGTGGATGAAGATCCATCGGTTCGATTCTTCCAAAACTTCCGACGAAATTTCTTTGTGATCCGCGCCAATTGTTCTTCAAAATCGGCAAAAGAGATTTCATCATCGGAACTCGATTCGCCATCTTCTTCCTTTGTTGATTTGAATGCAATACCTGTAAGCTTAGAAGAAGACTTGGAAGAAATTTGATTAGTAGGAAAAGTCATCTCATAAGTTTGTAAAGCACCTACTAATTCCTCTACACTCATCTCATCCGGATGACTAACGGTTTCAATGGCGGTAACCTTTGCCCTAAACCGTTCCGGAAGAGTCCGAAGAATCTTTCTTACAATTTTCGACTCCGGGATCTTTTCTCCTAAATTAGCACATGTATTAATTACATCTTGAAGTCTAGTGTAATAATCTGTAAACAATTCATGCTCTTCCATATGAATAGAGTCAAATTGACTTGTAAGCATCTGGAGCTTTTGAATTTTTACAAGATTAGTACCCTCATGTGTAATTTTGAGAATATCCCAAATTTCCTTCGCGGTTTCACACGCGGAAATTCGTGTAAACTCAGTCGAGGAAAGAGAATTATATAAAGCGTTCATACCTTTCCCATTGTAAGAAGATCTTTCGATTTCCTCTTTAGACCATCTAGAGCGAGGTTTTGGGGTAGTAGAATTTCCTACTTCCTCAACCGGATGCACCCAACCGTATTCCACGGTTTGCCAAACACGCTCATCAATTGAGATGAGAAAAGCTCTCATCCGCACTTTCCAATATGCATAATTGGTCCCATCAAAAAGAGGAGGTCTAAAAATATTACCACTTTCACCCGACATGATAGATAAACCTAAAACCCGCTCTGATACCAATTGTAGTTTTTATTTAGGATCCACAAGGATCTAAATAGGTACTATCAAACACCTAGAGGGGGGTGAATAGGTGTAATATTATAAAAATCAAATCTCAGTGCAAAATAAAAACCAATGCGGAAAATAAAAATCAGCACACCGAGATTTACGTGGAAACTCCAATCCAGGAGAAAAACCACGGGACCAACACGCAATAACAATCCACTAAGAAAAGAAGAATAACAAGGTGATTACCGACTCCACGGACTCAACCCCTCCTTCAACTTCTTCGGACCTTGCGCTCCACCGATTGCACGTCCACTGCACACGTTCGAATCCACGAACGCCACTCGAATCCACGAGCACACGTTTCGAATCCACGAAACGCCTTCAACACACCGAATCCACGAAACGCCTTCAACACACCGAATCCACGGTGCCACGTCGAATCCACGACGCAAACTCAGCCGATAAGAATATTGGCTTCGATGGTGATCCTTTGCTTAGATTATCATTGAAGAACCGTAGAAAGAATCTCTAAGCAAAGATTAGATCAATTCGACAAAAGATAGATCTTGGAAGAACCGTCGAATTGACCTAAAAGAGGCTAAAAAGAAGAACGATAAAAACCTAGCCTCTAGGGTTGCTCTCAAGTGTTTTCGGTATTTGTCCCACGTTCTTGAGAAACCCTAAGTGTCTATTTATAGTTTAGAAACCTTTGGAAAGAGATAAGAATCAAAAACTTACCTTATCTGGAATTTTTCAGGACGGCGATCCGGATCGGATTTACTGCGATCCGGATCGTCGTAACGAGATAGACAATTCCAGAAAAAAGGGTTCGGGATCCGGATTGCAAAGCCCGATCCGGATCGTTCATACAATTCAGCAAAATCCCATGTTCGGGATCCGGATCGGAATTGGCCTTTGATCCGGATTGAATTTGCCAATGAACAACCACCCTTCGGGATCCGGATTGGATTGTCTGATCCGGATCCTGAACATGTCCCATGTCCAGTTTTTGATTTTTATGCAATTAAAAATTCATCCAAGTGTTTCTACACTATAAGAAAGTATTCGGATCACCAAAATTATTTAGTTAAACATACCTGATCCTTTTGAAAACTTTCTTCTTGAGATTGATGTAACTGATCCACAATTCTTCATCTTCAATCTTCAAGACTCAAAACACTGAGTGTCAACTTGAGCTCTTGTTGAATCTTCTCTAAGTCTTTGATTGCTGATTGACAATTTGATCCCTTTAAGACTCCGACTCAACTCACTGACTTGACTCACAAAATATGCCAACACCAAAAAGCAGTAACACCGGAGGCTTCCGTCCTTCTTTCTCACGAACAGGACGGGCGCGCCCCATGGTGACGCGCTTGGTCTGATAAAACCTTTGTCCAAAAGGTCCTCCAATTGTGCCTTGAGCTCCTTCAACTCCGTGAAGGCCATCCTGTACGGTCCCTTAGTGATGGGTTTAGTGCCTGGGAGTAGTTCAATAGGGAAGTCGACTTCTCGTTCCGGCGGCATCCCAGGGAGTTTCGCCGGAAATACATCCAAAAATTTCCTTACGACTGAGATGTCGTGTCTAACTTGAATTGTGGACCCACGCGACCTAACGATCTCCTGAGTCCCTAATTGCTAGGTGAAGGGGTGGGTCCTAACTAACCCTTACATACCCCAAACCTTCGCTAAGAAAGCTAGGGGTATCCTGTGTCCCGAAACCCGCCCGCGCGCATAGGGCGGGGAGGGTTCGGCAACTATCTACGGGTTTCCTCCCTAAACCGTACTAGGCACGTCAGGGAGTAAGGGAAGGAAAAAGGCGAGAGAGGGAGAGAAAGAGAGGTCGATCGAGTGTAGCATGCTTAGGTGTAACCGGTGCTCCTATTCAGTGAGAATAATAAGAAATTTACCTGCTGTCACTTATTCTGGGACATCGCGTCCTCCACTGTGGTAGTCCGGGGAGTCCGTCCGCTACCCTTGGGCCAGCGTCGTACGGCGTGTTGGGGTAGGGACTTAGTGTCGAGAGAGTCTACTGTATGCTGGTTGCCCGGTAAGTCCTCCTGCGGGACGGGGGCTGTAGTGCCCTCTCGTCCCCTCGGCTGCGGTGCCGCATTTGTAGGGGCTAGCTTTCGTGGGCATGAGTCATCCGTGTGGTTCGGCTTGCCGCATTTATTGCAATTGGAGTACTTCCAAAGGCATCTTGTCACTGGATGCGCCCTCCCGCAGAGCACGCAGGATTCCTGTAGCGATTCCGGGCCTTGATTCTCCCGGCTCCTTGGATTGGGGCCCCCTTGCGGGGTGGGGGTGGCAACTTTCCCTGGTTCGTCGGGTTGCGGCGCCGGGGTATTGGTAACTAACCTCCGGCGGCACGTGGCACGCGAGTGCCCCGGCTTGCCGCACCGAAAGCAGTGCTCATTCTGCCACGGGAAATCCTTCACTCGATGTGCACCATCGCATATGACGCATGGCCTCCGCGGTGGTTCAGGTCCCTTCACCTTGGTCTGCCCGAACCTCTGTTCTGTCCTTGGGTGTTTGGGCGCCCGATCGTCGTTGAAGGGGTCCCTCGTTGGACCGGGGTGGTGAAATCTCTGGCCCCAACAAAATTCAGGGTGTCCCTACCGAGCTCGTGCCTCGGCAAGTTCTCGTTCTGCCCGCAGGGCCAAATTGACCGCCTCATGGAAAGTAGGGAAACCTGCCGGTGGCATCCCCCGAGGGGCGTCTTCCCCAGCGCCGTGCCGGGGGTAGTCGGTACTCTCAAATTCCTGCGTCAGTAAGCCCAGGCGCTCGGTAAGAGTCAGTAGTCGTCCCGCCACGTCACGCAGCTGATTGCGGAGCTGGCGATTTGCTGCGGCTGCGGGGTCCATCCTGTCCATTTCAAAGAACCTTAGCGATTGGTGACCGAATCCCGGTCGTTATCTGTTCACACAAAGAAAACGCGTCAATCCTATTCTTACTGGCCTTGTCCGGCCATCGTCCGCTGTAAACAAAGAAACCGCATTAACCCTAAGGTTATCACCCTAGCACCTTGACTTACAAACACACCTATATTAAATCCCTTTTCCCTGTACTCTCACGTACTACGGCACCTACACCTTGGTTATCTCATGTCCAATTTGCTTGTGGCATCATACACTATGGATGTAGATCACCGACTACTGTGGTTATGGTTGTTTTCTCTGATACCATATAATCTGTCACGCCCCGGGAGGTCTAATGATAAGCGGAAAAGCGTATCTATTTTTTTTTTCTCTTTGCAAATAAGTAAGTATTAACCTCACCCCCGGTGCGCGACAGACCGCCACATATACAAATTCACCCCTCAATCGGACAGAGTCTCCTTTGTATATGCACGGCGTCCCATTTACATTTACATTACAATACCAACCATCAACCATACAGTCGTCATTAATCAAGAGCATGTAAATAATCATTCTACGGTTTTGCAATGGTGTCCACCCGACACCCAGTTTTTAAAACATTACACATTCAAACCAAGGAAGCGGCAACATCGTTTGGAAAGGATAAATCCCGACCGAGGTTTACAAAATCTGTGCCCACGCGGCACTCCGTATTTCAAAATATTTTCGCAAACATTTCTTTGATGTTAAAACATGCCGCACACGAAATCACAAAAGTATACCTAAACCATAAGAGTACATCCAATCCAAAGTGCCAACTATTTAGTTAACTACACTTAACATGATCCACAATTTGCAAATTAAACTAAAAGGAGTTGAGATTAACCAAAGAGCAAAAGATAGAAAGACTCCTACGGCTACGGTCCTCTCGACGCAGTCTCACCGCCATCCCCTCGTGCACAAACACATTGCAAAACCGTAACCACAGTAGCCGAGAGGATCGATTGCACCGGACCCTTTCGCTAAAATCCTGCACAAATTAAGCTAGTCACCAACCCCAGAATACCTGACGGAGAGACGGAAATCTCCCCTCGTGCACAAACACATTACTCACCTGATGCTTTTAACTTCTTCACGGAGCTAGTGCGGCTCCTTAGCTGTCGTGAAGAGGTCCCCACGGCTCCCTCCCCTTTGTGGCGCACACGGGTCAAGCTGACCACCTTTCCGGAAAAGTACACCCATGCGGAGGCCAATCCGCCTGTGTACGTGCAGCATCCAAACACCGGGTTGCCAAAGATCGGCGTGTATGAAGCACCGCGACCTCAGTCGCCACAATTGTTATGTAAAATAAAATACATTCATGCGAAAGGTTTAACAGTCCATCTACTTTATTAAACAGGTTAACAGGCTTTTTACGATGAAAAGGTGCACTTACTGCACTTGTTGCACTTAATGCAAAGGTACCCACCTGGTTGCGGGAAGATCGGAGCACCTGGATCTTTCGCACACTCCCGCTGCGCACCTGGACCTAAGAAAAGTCCGCAAGGGTAAACTATAGTCAAAACCACGCACTAACATCGCAAAACGAAAGTCCGAATTATCTATTTGACGGAAACCCAAGCAAACAGTCAAACACGTCAATCGACGAATCCCCGCGCGGCCGCCGCCGCCCGCCGGAGCCCCGCGCGGCCTGAAACCGCGCGGCGTGCCTCCGCGGGCAGCGCCCGCGCGGGTGCGGTCCGGGCGGCGCCCGCACGGGTGCGGCCCGCGCGGCGCCTATGCGGCGCCTGCGCGGGTGCGGGCCCGCGCGGTGGCCGCGCGGTGCCTGCGCGGAGCGCGCGTGGGTGCAACCCGCGCGGCACCCGCGCGGGTGCGGGCCCGCGCGGTGCAGCCCGCGCGGGTGCTACCCGCACGGCGCCCGCGGTGCCCATGCGGGTACGGCCCGCACGGCAGCCGCGCGGTGCCCTCGCGGCTCTCGCGGTTGCCGCCCGCGGGCGGCGTCCGCCCGCCCTCGGTGTCCGCCTGCGCGATGCGCTAGCGGCATTGCGCGTCTCCGCCGCCCGCCCCGTGCGCTAACTTGCGCAACGACGGAGGCGGCGGCAGAGACGACGGAGACGACCGAAAACGCAAACAAGAATATTAAAAGAAGATCCCGAAAAACCGCAACGAAGATTTACTCACCGGATTAATCGACGGGGAAGTCGTCCGATCGCGTTCTTGCCTCCGGTTCGTTGTTCGGGGTGATCGGACTCCTTCGTTTCCTTCCTCTTTTCTTCTTTCTTTCCTCCGGTTAGGGTTCCGCCTTTTTCCCTTTTCTTTTTCTCTCGCGTTCTCTCCGGTTAGGGTTTCCCTTTTTGCAAAAGTGGGATTTTTCTCCCGTACGTATTATTAAATCCCTAAATTTAATTTCCTGTCACCGATTAATTAATTCCTTAATTAATTAATCACACGGAATATCCAAAAATTCCCCAAAAAGTGTGCCGGATATTTTACACGAATTCCGATGCGCGCTTAAGTCACCGCAATCTTAGAAACCCTATTCCGGGAGATCCGTACATCGGATTTCCGATCCGATCGCACCGTCGGTCCTCATTTTTCGAGCCCCTTTATAGAAAAATACTCATGCAACGCACCGACCGACTTTCAGAAACTCGATAATTTTATTCCACTACAAGGAATATTTAATTAACATGTGAGTCACACATACAAGAAAAGCCAGATCACTACACCCCTGCACCCGGTCCACGCCTTCCGCAGGAATTCCGTGGACCGCGCCGCGTGCACCGACCAACCGGAGGCTGCCATGTGTCCCCCGCCTTGGTCTATCCACCGCCGCGCTCACCCAGTAGACCGCGCGCCTTGAGCCCGCCAGTCAGGCGGTGCCACGTGTCCCTGCGCCGGGTCTATGTGTCACGCCCCGGGGTCGAAACTGCGACCCGGGCTCGCCAACAGATCCGCCATCTGTACGGAAACTGCCGTACAGACGAAGCGTCTAACCTGCAGAAAGAAACATCTACAGTAAACAGATATCAGAGAGCTGAAAGTAGACTACTAAAACTGTAATCCGAACACTGTACAACTGAAAATAATACAATATCCATCTCCCAAATACGATCGTATAAAAAAATCCTCTGATACAAAACTCAAAAGGGAGGTATCTCCAATAAATACATCAGTGTACAGACTCTCGATACAAGAATATCCTCACTACAACAGTCTCTCAAACTGTAAAAGTAAAATACAACTCTATACCTCACAACAAGGTCTCTCAACAGAGGTACAAGTAGTAAACTAATCTACTGAAGCTCTCCACTGAAGGGGTACCGCTACACTCCAACGACGGGTAGGGAACTAGCTCGCGACTCCCTCGCCTCGGCCAGAAGGATCAGCAACAGGAGCACAGGAACAGAAGAAGAAGTCCCTGGGGAAAAGACACCACGACGGGTGTGAGAACTACTTCCCACAGTAGTTCTCAGTGGGTGCCGTCAACAAGTCCAACGGTCTGCCCACCAAGTCTACTAGAGGTAAAAGATAACAGGCAAGAAATCTGAACAAGAAAAGCTGGAACTACTCTACAGCTACCATGCCTCTATCTAGATACTCAAAAAGTGGAACAGAGGAAAGTAAATGAAACCACTCGCACACAAGGTGCTCAATCGACCCAATCGAACTGACTGCCTCATAGGGTCCAGTCAAGCCTGCGCCTGACGACTAGGAGCGCACCTGCCCACTACCACACATCCACATGAGGACGGGATTTACGTGGGGCGTCCTGTCCGCCTAACTCATCCCTCGCGCAAAACTGCCTCAACAGGCCAACCATCGCATCCACTGCGGCATCTCAGGGGGCGCGGCCCCAACTGAGGAAAACGGCGCGGCATAGAGTAATCAACATTGGCATATGCAGGCTAGTCAAAATCCACGCTCACTCACAGAACGGTAGGACTCAAGATCCCCAAATATCTCGCACAACAGTCGGAGCACTCTCGACGACTCAGCTGATCGGCTAACTCGAAACACGAGACACTAGCCTCTCCAACAGCTCGCAGCACAAAGCACACTGGCTGGAGATACTCCACAGCCAGGAACGACCCACAACTCAGGGTAACAAAACAGGTCGGACAACACTCAACGACCTGGGACCACCGTCAACCCCAACGGTTCCCAACAAGACGGACCGGAAGATACTCGACGGCCCGGGACTACCGTCTACTCAACGGCTCCCTCCCACGACAGCGTAAAAGGGAAACAAGACCTCTCGGGACTACCGTTTACCCAAACGGCTCCCCGCACAGATAAGCAACCCGCTACAACTACCAGACTCCACTCTGCTCCCAAGCAAGAGTGCAAAAGCATCCCACACTAAAAGCAAGTCCCGACCTCTCGGCCCACTACCCGGGCGAGAAAACACTATGTCCAGGAATGAAAGAACAGTGTGGATGTCTAAGCATAAATAACCCTAGCCCAAGTGAGGGTTTTCTACTGGTCTGGTTACACATGCAACATATGACGGGGGTGCTAGGTCAAGTTCCAAGATAACTATATTAACAGATGATAACAGGAATAACAATTCCTACAATCTAGCATGCTACACAATGAAATAAGCTATCATGCATAGTCCTACAACAGTAGAAATACTGTACAGTCCATAAAACTTGGAGATAAGGCCACCCACCTCGATTTGCCACCAATTGCTCGTAGACACTTGCAATTGGCCTCCACGCGATCCGCACGCAAACGGGGCACGCCGCCGGAGTCCGCACGCAAAACGGAGCACACCGCCGGAGTCCGCACGCAAAACGGAGCACGCCGCCGAAGTCCGCACCAGAAACGGAGTCTGCACACAAAACGGTGCACGGTGTCAGGATCCGCACGCAAGACGGGGTCCGCACGCAAAACGGTGCACAGTGCCGGAGTCCGCACGCAAAACGGTGCACGGTGCCAGGATCCGCACGCAAAACGGAGTCGCACGCAAAACGGTGCACGGTGCCGGAGTCCGCACGCAAAACGGTGCACGGTGCCAGGATCCGCACGCAAAACGGGGTCCGCACGCAAAACGGTGCACAGTGTCGGAGTCCGCACGCAAAACGGTGCACGGTGCCAGGATCCGCACGCAAAACGGAGTCCGCACGCAAAACGGTGCACGGTGCCGGAGTCCGCACGCAAAACGGTGCACGGTGCCAGGATCCGCACGCAAAACGGAGTCCGCACACAAAACGGTGCACGGTGCCGGAGTCCGCACGCAAAACGGTGCACGGTGGCCAGGATTCGCACGCAAAACGAGCAAGAGTCAATTACAGTCTAAAGAACGCTCCAAAACTGTACAAAAATACAGAAAAACCAACCCACGGGACCTACACGTTTGCGCCGCCGTCGCCGAACTGCTCCGCCGGGCGACCTCGCACGCAAAACGGGGTCCACGACGCGCCGCCGCACCTCCCAAAATCTCCCGCCACTCCTCCCTCTCGCTCTCGGTGAAGAAGAAAGGAAAGAAGGGGAGAAAATGGCGGTGCGGGGAGGAAGAAGAAGAAGAAAAGAAAGGAGGAAAGAGAAGCGGTCCACGGGGCCGGTCCAGCGGCCCCGGTCCACCGGCCAATGGGGAGCCCCCAACCCACCTGGCCGGGGAGACTGAGCCCCCCCCCCCGGCGGGCCACCGCCACGTGCGGCGCGGCTCACGCACCGCCCGGGCGCCACGTGGCGCGCGGTAACGCGCCCGCCACACGGGCGCGTACACCGCGCGCACCGGGCGCGGGACACGCGCTCGTGACAGGGGAGCGCGTGCCCCCGCGCCCGCGCGGGCGCGAATGGAGCCCGCCACGTGGCGGGCTCCGCGCGTTCCGCGCCGAGTGCGCCCCTGACGCGCGCCTCGGGACGCGCGCCGCCGTCCACCTCGTCCCGAGCCGCGCTTGCTCGAGAAAAACGCGCCGCTCCGCCTCGAAAAACGGCAAATCATCCGGGCTCCAAAACCAACAAATAAATAGTCCATTCTTAGCGATTTCGCGCGCTGAATCCAAAAACGATGTCCGTTTCCCAAATTCTCACCGAAAATTTGCCGAATGCCCACTCGATCCGATTTTCCGCGCCGGGTCCATTTTTAAAGTCCGATTTGCCAAATTCCAACTCTAAAAATTCCCGAAGGCGACCGGAGAGGTAAACTTTTATCCGGACTTCACCCGGAGTCCAATTTTGACATCAGAATCGCGCGAAATCACTTCTAAACACCCGACGGGTCATCCAAATTCCCACGGGGTCTCCATTTAAGCCCGAAGTCCACCACGTGTGTCCAAATTGCGCGCAAACACCAACGACACATCCCGCAGGCCTCCAGTGATGCAACTAAATCCCAAATTGCATCACAAATCCATTTCTTGGGCCCGACACGCGCACAAAACACTCCCAACGGCCACTAAAAGCTGCCCAACAACCAGCAACTCCTACGCCGGGGATTCCGGGACCTCACATCCTCCCCCACTAAAAGAAAGTTCGTCCTCGAAACTAGATCAAGCCCATCAGGAATCAAGAATACCACGGTGTCACGCCTCCGGGTTTATTTGGTTAGCGGACAAACGGTTTGCAAAAGTCGTGCAATTTTTTTTTTTGATAAAAGAAAACCTTTATCCCCGGCGCATGCCAGACCGCCGAATATACAGAATCTCTCTGCAAACGGACAGAGTCTCCTCTGTATATGCACGCGCGTAGCGTTTAGTACAAGTTCCAACACACAACAACCATCAATCATTCAAAAGTACACTAAACACACAACTAGTACCATAATTTATTATAAAAATGCACGGCGATCAGTTTGAAAGGATAAACCACAGTCGTGTGAAAAAGCGCCCACCCGGGCACTCAGATTGAAAACACATTTCGAAAACAGCATAAATCCACAGGGTGTTTGAAACACAGTGCCCACACGAACTCGGGTTTTGAATTCATTTGCGCAATCCTAAAATCCACAGGGTTTTGAAATAGCGTGCCCACACGCACTTAAAATTGTCAATAAAAGGTTTTTAGAGTTTTTCTTTGGTTTTGTTTTTCTTTTTTTTGTTCAAACGGACAACAGGAACAAAGGGAAAAATAATGAATAAGAAAGAACCAAAAGTAAACCATGCCGACATCCACACCGACCCACGAGGGTATCGAGAACCTCACAAATAACTACAACGTAAATGAAATGTAAGAATGAAAGGGAAATGACAGTCCAGGGTCCCCA
>JAQOTM010000357.1:181460-221734 GCA_029168755.2 Tillandsia fasciculata | reverse complement strand
TGTTGGGTTTAGGTTAATAAGGATCTAATAGGGGAAAAAACACCTAGAGGGGGGTGAATAGGTGTAAACAATAAACACTCAAAAAATCATTGTGCGATAAAACCCAATGCGGAAAAATAAAAGAACACACAAGATTTTTACGTGGAAAAACTCCAAACCGGAGTAAAAAACCACGGGACCGATAACACGGCGAAATCCACTAGAATTAACACACGTACAAGGTGATATAGCGTACTCACAGACGACTCAACCTCTTACCATACGCTCCTAGTAGATCTTCTCCGCTCGCTCCACGACGCTTCTCGAATCCACGATCCGCGCCCAACGCTGAATCCACAGCGTCCAACGTCGAGTCCACGACGTCCAACCGAATCCACGGTCTTCACCCAATGGCACGCTTCGAATCCACGAACGCACCTCGCTCCGAATCCACGAGAGCGATAACACCTTGAATCCACAAGGCCACGCGAGTCCACGCGCCGATTTTGGGATAAATCGTTGTTTGTTTGGGTGGTGATGATCCGCCGAATACTTAGATTAAAGATAGATCGGAAATACCATCTAAGTATTCATTGATTTGATTCTACTCAAAATGTGAGTATGGAAAACCTAGAATCAAATCAATCAATATAGATGAAGAACCATTGAATAGATCTAATGATTTCCGTTCTTCTCTATATATGTGGATTTTTCTTTTCGGCTATCTTTTCTTAACCAGCCGATCTATTGCGGATGCCCTAGAAATGAAATGGAAGGGCTATTTATAGGTTAGAAACCCTAGGAAGAATATTCGGATCAAAAACAGCCTTTTCTGGAAAGAAATCCCGACGGCGATCCGGATCAGATCTGGCGATCCGGATTGCAGAAGCACAAACCACGATTTCCAGAAAATTGCCTGTTCGGGATCCGGATCGTAGTCCCCGATCCGGATCGTTCATACAGTTTTACCAGAATATCATGTTCGGGATCCGGATTGCAATTCCTGATCCGGATCGAAGAAGCACACAGGTAAAACTAGTGTTCGGGATCCGGATCAGAGAGTGCTGCGATCCGGATTGAACCAGTGTATGAACAAACACCTTTCGGGATCCGGATTGAAAGCCACGATCCGGATCCTGAACATGTCCCATGTCCAGTTTTTGATGAATAAGCAATTAAAACCTCTTCCAGGTGTTTCTACACTATAAGAAGTATTCGGATCATCAAAATTCTTTAGTTAAACGTACCTGATCCTTTTGAATTCTTCTTTCTTGAGATTGAGGTATACGATCCAAAGTTTCTTCATCTTCAATCTTCAAGACTTAACACATTCACGAAATACGCCAACTCAAATTCCGTAACAATCTCCCCCTTTGGCGGTTTCGTGACAAAACACAAATCCACAAAGAAAATTCAAAAAGAATATTTTTGTTGCTATCACCATACAACAAAAATTTACAAAAGAGTTCCAGAAATTAAAAACATGAGATAAACTCCTAGAACAGACTCTAGACTTAGACATCTGTAATCTCTGCACACAGAAAACATTCTTGACAAACAAATTCGTTAGATACCTCAAGAATTGGAGCATACAAAACCAAATACAGAGATAGAGTTTAGTCTCATCATGACATTTGAAAAAAATCAGATATGTGAAAGAAGCATAGTTAAAAACCAACATATCTTCTAAGCAGTTGAAAACCAAATGTCAAAGTATGTTAGTCCAACATCAACTTGTTAGTCATATTACATGCCCAAATAGTTAGTCGAATAGTTAGTATAGAAGCATGTCACAAATCACAAAAGAAAAACCAAAGTTGAGTTGAGGTTCATACTTACCTTGATATCATCGATATTCACAATCATTCATTGTTCAGAGTTCTTTCTAACTCTCTCACTCTCTCCCCCTTTTTGTCACAAAACAAAGCCAAAACGTAGCATGAGCTACAATATGTAAGGAGAGTAAAGAAAACATAAAGTCCTAATAGTATGCACAAACTGAAAACTAAACTAAAAGAAGAGAAAAAAAAAACGTCCTGAAACCTAAGAACTAAAGTAGACAAGGTGAACAGAAGGTGCGGCTCAGTCTGAAGAATCTGAACTAGTACAGCTCAGCTTGCTCAAAATCCCTTTAAGCAAATTCTTAAAATTTGAGTACTTCTTCTTGATCTTCTTGTGTTCAGAAGAGATCTGCTGAAGCTCTTTCGATATTCTGTCTTGTGTAGCAGAGAGTCGGTGTTGTTCCTGACAAATCGATTCTAAAATCTCTGTCTCAGTTGTCCGTGTCTTTGAGTAAGATGGACGCTGTCTAGATGCAGATGGTGCATCTGGTCCTGCAGTCCATGGTGATTCAGTTTGCAGAATTCCAGAAAGTGAGCGTGCTCTGGTGAGAGGCCCACTATGCTGACTCGTACTTCTTTGAACATTTCTTCTTCTTGTATATTGTCTGGTCGTGGAGGCAGATTTCATAAGTCTCTTTCCTTTGGTGAATTTCCTGTCCTCTTCATCAATTTTTCGCTGAACATCCTTGAAGAATTCGTCCCATTCTTCTGTATCGTAATCTGAGCTGTCTTCATTGGCTTCGTTTGGTTTGTCTCGAGTTGAGACGCCTGGTTCTTCTTTAACAGATGACCTCCCGGGCATCATTGCCACCAGTAACAGAATCAACCAGGAGAATGCCATTGATTCTAGTATTTTGAGTTTAAGAAAGTGTCCTGTGAAACCAACTCAAGAACATATGAAAAATTGTCAATTTTGAAAAATTTGAAAACATTGTACCTAGACAATCATAATCATGTAGAGAAGCCAAGAATCAAATTAGTTTTCCAAAAAGAATTTTAAAAATAGATCAATTCCATGATTTACAAAAATTCCTCTTTTATGCCCTAAAACCGAATTTTTAGAAATCGAAGCCTAAAAACTCGTTAATCAAGTAAAATCCCAGCATAAAAGCAAAACTAATTGACCCAGAGTTCTTATTTCAAAAGAAATTTGATCAAAAACCATTCACAAACGAAAAAGTTCCAATTTTTCAACTCACGTTTGGTGAAAAACCATAAAAACTGAGAAAAACCGAGTTTTGATCATGAAAACTTACTTGAATCCGAAGAACTTTGAGTTTTGAAGCACCAAGAAGCAAGAAATCTAGAGAGAGAAACTCTAGAGGCTTGAAAACCAGAGATTAGGGTAAAGAAATCAAGAATCTGTATGTTTCTATATAAAACCCTAGCCGTGATCCGGATCGGCCGAGAATGTGATCCGGATCGGCTACCCGCAGGAAAAATCCTGCGTTCGGGATCCGGATCACTTGCCCGATCCGGATCGGCTACACCTTTTTCTTGAGAAAAATTTAGAAAAACACAATAAAATCCAGAAAAAGTATGTAAGCACTTTACCATGTCAACTTTAAACAAATGGCATCGTTTCATGCAACAAGAAATAGATTATGCAAAATCTATCAAAAATATCCAAAAATGAAACGAAGATTTACGAAAGTTAAAACACTTAAAGTTGAACAACTTCAATTACATCTATCCTGATCCTATGTGTAATGTCTTTATCAAATCATCAATTTCAGTAAAGAAAATGAAGTACCAAGATCAATAGATGTTTGAAATCCCAGATAAGTTAGATAATATATCTAGACAATCTGTTGAAGGAGTGGCTCTTTGAGCATCTTTTAAAAAAATCCCACCTTATACCAACCATGAAATACGACTGAGTCAAGTATTTCAATATGAATTTCATCAACAATTTTTCAAACAAAAATTTGCTTTTCATTCATGGAGTATCTTTTTCTTTCATTTTCTCCATGTGGTGGTAGTTTTCACACTCCTCATTGGGATGTAACTCTTTCCACATCTTTTGAGCATTTCACATTTCATTGACTCCCCCTCAATTGGCTATCAATTATATAATATATAAGGTATTCAACCAAACCATTGATCTCGAATTCATACTCGACTAAGCAATCAAATATGATAATGACTATACCAAGAGATCATTGAGAGAGAAATTGACTTTGATCACTTAAAAGATGGTTTAATTAACGTAAATGATCATTGCAACATTGAAATATTATGACATCAAAAACATAATAAATTTCTAAATGCATAAAAGGATGCAACTAAAGTCAATCATGATTTATGCTCAATTAGTGTGCTATGTACAGAACATAGATAAAGAACAAAACAAAAACAAAAAAAAACAAAAACAAAACCTAATCTAAGCAAAGGTTTCAAAAGAGTTTATTTCAAGGAAAGCATGCCAATTGCTTTACGCAAGTGAATAAAACGTTTTTGATCCAAAGGTTTTGTTAAGATGTCGGCTAATTGATCCTCAGTTGAAATGTATGACAGTTGAAGAATGTTTGATTCAACTAGCTCTCTAAGAAAATGATATCTAAGTTCAATATGTTTTGTTCTAGAGTGCAACACAGGGTTTTTTGAAATGTTAATAGCACTAGTGTTGTCACATAAAATGGTTACCGAAGATGTTGAAATTCGGAAATCGCTCAACACGCTCTTCATCCAAATCAATTGGGTTGAGCAACTTCCTGCAGAAATGTACTCCGCTTCGGCAGTCGAGAGTGCTATGCAGTTCTGCTTTTTACTGTGCCATGCAACAAGGCAGTGGCCGAGATAGAAGCATGCACCACTCGTGCTTTTCCGGTCATCCACCGATCCAGCCCAATCGGCATCTGAGTATCCAACAATATCCAAAGTCGTTCCCATAGGATACCAAATTCCGAAATTGATTGTACCTTTGATATACCGGATGATCCGTTTCACCGCTTTCAGGTGAACCTCCTTCGGTGCTGATTGATATCTCGCACAAATCCCAACACTGAAGGATATATCCGGGCGACTAGCCGTGAGATATAGTAGACTTCCAATCATACTGCGGTACAGTTTCTCGTCTACATTCTCACTTTGTGATTCACTTCCAAGTCCCTTATGGCTAGTTCCCATTGGAGTCGGAAAATCTTTAGAATTTTCGAGATCAAACTTTTTGACCAACTCCAGTGCATACTTGGATTGACACAAGTGAATTCCTTCATCGTTCTGCTTAACTTGTAATCCAAGAAAATAGTTCAACTCGCCCATCATGGACATCTCAAATTCGCTTTCCATGGTCTCCGCGAATTTAGAAGCATCATTATCTCTTGTTGCTCCAAAAACAATGTCATCAACATAGATTTGAGCAACTATGAAATTGTTTTGATAATGCTTCACAAAGAGAGTCCTGTCAGCTCCCCCTCGAGTGTAGCCCTTTTCCAAAAGGTGCTTTGTCAACCTTTCGTACCATGCTCGCGGTGCTTGTTTCAGACCGTAAAGAGCCTTTTTCAGTCGAAAAACATGGTTAGGTAGTTTATGATCCACAAAACCTTTCGGTTGAGCTACATAAACTTCCTCATTTAAAAATCCATTTAAAAAGGCGCTCTTAACGTCCATTTGAAATAATCTGATTTTAAAATGACAAGCGATCGCAAACAATATACGAATGGACTCGAGTCTAGCTACAGGGGCGAAAGTTTCATCAAAGTCTATACCTTCTACTTGAGAATAGCCTTGAGCAACTAACCTTGCTTTGTTCCTGATGATAGTACCTTCTTCGTTTTTCTTGTTCTTGAAGATCCATTTGGTACCTATCACATTGTGTTGCTTCGGAGGCTTCGTCAGTTCCCAGACTTTGTTTCGCTCGAATTGATGGAGCTCTTCCTGCATTGCTTTAATCCAATAATCATCTTGGAGAGCTTCATCAACATTCTTTGGTTCGATTTGTGATACATAGCATGCAAATCCGCAAACCAATTGTCTCCGTGTTCTAACTCCTTCTTGTGGATCTCCAATTATGTTCGATTCAGGGTGATCCTTGGAGATGCGTAACGTTTGAGGTAGAGGAGTAGGCGGAGGTACACGAGATGATTCCTGCACATCAGATAAGCTTGAAGAACCGTTAGATGCATCAACGTTATTATCGAAAGAATTGTTAGAGGAAGATGCATTAGCAGGTGTATCATCATCAAGAGAGATATCGAGGGTAGATTTTTCAGATTCAAAATGAAAAGCTTCATCTACCTTAACATTTATCGATTCTACGATCGTCTTAGATTCTAAGTTAAAAACTCGATATGCTCTGCTGTTTGTAGAATAACCTAAGAAAATCCCTTCGTCACTTCGAGAGTCAAATTTTCCAAGATTCTCACGATCACGTAAAATAAAACATCGACTCCCAAAGATGCGAAAATATTTGATGTTAGGTTTTCTACAAAACCAAAGTTCATATGGTGTATTCAAGGTCCCCGGGCGCAAATACACGCGATTGATAACATAAACAGCAGTGTTTACCGCTTCAGCCCAAAAGTAAAAAGGTAAGTTCCGGCTGTGAAGCATAACACGTGCCATTTCCTGTACGACCCTGTTTTTGCGCTCGACTACACCATTTTGTTGAGGTGTGTAAGGTGCGGAGAATTCATGTTTAATGCCATTAGAAATGCAAAAATCAATGAATTTGGAATTTATGAATTCACCACCTCTATCACTCCTAACTCGAGTAATCCTATCATTCTTTTCTATCATAATACGATTGCAGATTTCGAGAAAAGAATCAAAGGTATCAGCTTTTTCTTTTAAGAAGGCTACCCAAGTATATCTAGAAAAGTCATCAACCAACAAGAAAATATACCATTTACCTCCCAGAGATGGTTGACGAGTTGGCCCCATTAAGTCCATATGCAAAAGTTCCAAAGGCCGTTTTGTACCTATGTGGTTCAAATTCTTGTGTGCAGTCCTAGACTGTTTTCCCTTTTGGCAACCGCCACACACAAGGTTTTGTTCAAAAGAAAGTTTTGGAACCCCCTTGACCACATCTTTATTTGAAATTCTAGAAAGTTCCTTAAAGTTTATGTGACCTAGCCTTTCATGCCAAAGTGTTTCATTTTTCAAAGATGCTAGGTTACATTTTTCAGAAATCTTAGAAGGAACTACATAACAGTTGTTTTCTGATCTAACCCCCTTTAAAAAGAAAGCATGGTTCATGTCAGTTACAGTGCATTTATCAGATGAAAAATTAACTGAATAACCACTATCACACAGTTGACTTATGCTTATGAGGTTAGTCTTAAGGCCATGAACAAATAATACATTATCTAGAACCGGGCCATCTGGAATAGCTACCGTTCCCTTTCCAACAATTTTGGAAGACCGACCATCTCCGAAAACAACAAGTCCTCCGGAGTTTTTCTCAAATGTTTGAAAACAGTTTTTATCGCCGGTCATATGACGGGAACACCCGCTATCCAGGTACCAAGACGAACTATCATATGCATGCAAAGAAACATTGGTAGCAAGACAGGGAAAGATCTCACCTTTGCGCACCCAAACCTTTTTGAAGTGCGTTGGTAATGGTCGTGAGGTTGATTTCCTAGGTGAGGGCGTCTTGCTTGAAGAATTGCTGCTCCTTGATGATGTCGTCTTGAGAGATGTGCTACCAAGGCTCTTTTCCTTTGAATGAATTGAACTTGTTTTCCGAGGAATAGCCCTTTTGGTAGTCGTTGCAAGATGTGCTTGAGGTGTGCGTTTGGCTTCCGTCTTGCAATTTCTTCTTATGTGCCCTGAAATGCCACAACGAAAACATACCTTGGTTCTTGTCGATTCCGAGGAAGATGTAGTAGGTTCGTTGTCGTTGCTTGTCGTGAACACCGATGTCGGAGGAGGAGATACCGACTGGGGCACAAACACTGTACCACTCGAACTTGGAATGTCTCCAGTTTGAGTGTATCCGAGGCCGAACTTATTTCTTTGACCGAGACCAAGCAGTCTGTCCAACTTACTCCTTCCAGAAGAAAATCTCTTTAAGTCATCCTTTAGTTGGCGTATGGTCTCCGTCATTTCCAATTTTTCCTGTCGAGCCTCGCCGTTGAGCTTCAAGAAGTAATTCGCTTTGTTCACCATATCCATATAATTCTTCTCGAGTTGCTCATTGGACTCTTGAAGGGAAACATTTGTCTTAATCAGATTGTCCCTTTCCACTTCAAGATCGGTTGAGATAGAGGTTACCCTTTTTACTTCATCTTCAAGATCCTGTAATCTCTCTTTCAACCCCTTGTTTTGCTTAGCCAGTTTCTTTGAATCCCTCAAAAGCTTATGGTAGGCTAAAACAAAATCTTCACCTTCCGAATCATCTGATTCATCGTCCGTTGCAATCTTTTCAACAGTGGAGTTGGACAGTGAGTCAGATGTACTTGCCATTAAGCACATGAAGGGTGAAGATGTGGTGGACGCGTGGAAAGCTGTCGCGTTGTCTTCTTCATCACTTGACGATGACTCATTTGACGTGGAGTTGTCATCCCAAGTAACTACTTGCATCGCTTTCTTCTTAGCCGGATTCTTGTTGGGACATTCCGTTGCAATGTGGCCGTAGCCTCGACATTTGAAACACTGAACTTGTCCCTCAGAACTTTTCTTATCCTTTGAGAAGTTCTCTTGATTTCTTGACTTGTGATTGAAGGACCCTTGCCTTTCTTCGACTTTCCGAAGGATTGAGGTTTGCTTGAATTTCCCCTTCGAAAGTTGCGGCGAAACTTCCTTGTCAAGAGAGCGAGCTGCTTCTCAAAGTCCTCCATAGAAATGTTCTCGTCGTCGTCCGAGGAGGATGAATCCGCGTCTTCTTCTTTAGTTGATTTCAATGCGTAACCTGAAGACTTAGAAGAGGATGCCTTTCCAGAAGAATAGTTAGTAGGAAAAGTCATTTCATAAGTTTGTAAAGCACCTACTAATTCTTCTACACGCATTTCGTCCGGGTGTTTAATTGTTTCAATGGCTGCGACCTTCGGGCGAAATCGTTCAGGAAGAGTTCTTAGAATTTTTCTTACAACTTTAAATTCTGGAATCTTCTCTCCCAAGTTAGCACATGAGTTCACGATATCTTGCAATCGTGTGTAATAGTCAGTGAAGGATTCATTCTCTGCCATAGAGATAGAGTCAAACTTGCTCGTGAGCATTTGCAGTTTCTGAATCTTCACTAAGTTAGTTCCCTCATGCGTAACTTGAAGAACATCCCAGATTTCTTTCGCAGTCTCACATGCCGAGACGCGAGAGAACTCAGTTTGTGACAAAGCATTAAATAGAGCATTAATCCCTTTGCCATTGTAAGAAGATAAGTCTATCTCTTCCTTGGTCCATTTCGACCTAGGTTTTAAGGTGCGAACATCATCTAAAATTTCAGTTGGATTAGACCATCCTAATTCAATTGATTGCCACACCCTTTCGTCGATGGAAATTAAGAAAGCTTTCATCCGTACTTTCCAGTACGCATAATTAGTTCCATCAAAGAAAGGGGGTCGATTGATGTTTCCACCTTCAACCATTGTTTACAACCCTATTCCCGCTCTGATACCACTTGTTGGGTTTAGGTTAATAAGGATCTAATAGGGGAAAAAACACCTAGAGGGGGGTGAATAGGTGTAAACAATAAACACTCAAAAAATCATTGTGCGATAAAACCCAATGCGGAAAAATAAAAGAACACACAAGATTTTTACGTGGAAAAACTCCAAACCGGAGTAAAAAACCACGGGACCGATAACACGGCGAAATCCACTAGAATTAACACACGTACAAGGTGATATAGCGTACTCACAGACGACTCAACCTTTTACCATACGCTCCTAGTAGATCTTCTCCGCTCGCTCCACGACGCTTCTCGAATCCACGATCCGCGCCCAACGCTGAATCCACAGCGTCCAACGTCGAGTCCACGACGTCCAACCGAATCCACGGTCTTCACCCAATGGCACGCTTCGAATCCACGAACGCACCTCGCTCCGAATCCACGAGAGCGATAACACCTTGAATCCACAAGGCCACGCGAGTCCACGCGCCGATTTTGGGATAAATCGTTGTTTGTTTGGGTGGTGATGATCCGCCGAATACTTAGATTAAAGATAGATCGGAAATACCATCTAAGTATTCATTGATTTGATTCTACTCAAAATGTGAGTATGGAAAACCTAGAATCAAATCAATCAATATAGATGAAGAACCATTGAATAGATCTAATGATTTCCGTTCTTCTCTATATATGTGGATTTTTCTTTTCGGCTATCTTTTCTTAACCAGCCGATCTATTGCGGATGCCCTAGAAATGAAATGGAAGGGCTATTTATAGGTTAGAAACCCTAGGAAGAATATTCGGATCAAAAACAGCCTTTTCTGGAAAGTTTTCCCGACGGCGATCCGGATCAGATTTGGCGATCCGGATTGCAGAAGCACAAAGACGATTTCCAGAAAATTGCCTGTTCGGGATCCGGATCGTAGTCACCGATCCGGATCGTTCATACAGTTTTACCAGAATATCATGTTCGGGATCCGGATTGCAATTCCTGATCCGGATCGAAGAAGCACACAGGTAAAACTAGTGTTCGGGATCCGGATCAGAGATGCTGCGATCCGGATTGAACCAGTGTATGAACAAACACCTTTCGGGATCCGGATTGAAAGCCACGATCCGGATCCTGAACATGTCCCATGTCCAGTTTTTGATGAATAAGCAATTAAAACCTCTTCCAGGTGTTTCTACACTATAAGAAGTATTCGGATCATCAAAATTCTTTAGTTAAACGTACCTGATCCTTTTGAATTCTTCTTTCTTGAGATTGAGGTATACGATCCAAAGTTTCTTCATCTTCAATCTTCAAGACTTAATACATTCACGAAATACGCCAACTCAAATTCCGTAACCAATTTAGATTTAAAGCCCCTAATCAAAATGGATTATGATTAAGTACACAACTAATTAGAATCTTAACCATCTGCAGAAAATGTCCCGCCTTTACCCACTTGTCACAATACTTTATACTAATCGCCTACTGAACCGAATTTCACCGATTGGCTGAGGATTTGAGAATTGTTCTCAATTCTGAGAAATTAGCCTACGTGTTGGACACGAGGCTCCAGCAGTGCCCGCAAATCCAACAGCTCAACAGAAAGATGCTAGAAAATGGACTGATGATGACATGAAGGTAAAATGCTACATGCTTTGCGTCTATGATTAATGAGTTGCAACGCCAGCATGAGCACATGGAGAGTTCTGCTGACATCTTGCTTCATCTTAAAGAGTTGTATGATGAGTCAAGTCGAACAGCTCGTTACGAAGTGTCAAGGCGACTGTTCAGGACTAAGATGTCTGTGTCACATGGTCACTCAGTCAATAATCATTGCTTGGCGATGATTAAGGACATTGAGGAGCTTGAGAAGCTCGGAATGACTATGGACGCAGAACTTCAAATTGATTTGATCTTACAATCTTACCTGATTCATTTTCTCAGTTTATTTTAAATTTTCAAATGAATAAAATTACTTGCACTCTCGCCGAGCTGTTGAATATTTGGTCACGGCTGAAGGAATGCTAAAAGTCAATAAGGGCTCAGTTTTTGGCTGTTGAACGGGCTTCCTCCAAAAGAAAGTCTAAATGGAGAAAGAAGAAGCCTGCAAAGAAGCCAAAGACTGACACTGTCAAGGCAAATCCCAAAAAGAGGCCGCCAAAGGAACTTGCTTCCACTGTCAAAAGGATGGCCACTGGAAGAGGAATTGCCCGGACTATTTGGCTAGCCTGAAGGACAAGGTGAAGAATAAACTTTGGAAGGTATGTCCGAGATTCATATCATTGAAACTACTAGCTTATCGGTTTGTTTCTACTTTACATGGGTCATTGACTCAGGATGCACCTCGCATTTGTGTATTTCAATGCAGGCGCTAAAGAAAAGTAGACAACTTAGGGATGAGAGCTTACCCTACGCGTTGGAAACGGAGCAAGAGTTTGCTGCTGTTGCTGTAGGGACTTATCCTTTATGTCTACCGACAGGAGTAGTTTAGAACTTAGAGATTGTCTTTATGTTCCTATGCGACTAGAAACCTTATTTCTGTTTCACGTTTGGTATTGGAAGGTTATAAGTTTATTTTTGAATCAAACATTTGTTCAATTTATTTGAGGAATAATTTGATAGGTTGTGGTTCTTTATAGACAATCTATTACTTACATATGGATGTTAGTATGAATACAGTTCACAATGGCATGAATGAGAATACTATTGGTTTTAAAAGACCTAGAGAGGAGGTAAACAAAACATACTTGTGGCATCTGAGGCTTGGTCACATTGGAGAAGATAGGGTTAACAAGCTGGCTAAGGATGGTATCTTAGGATCCTTACTCCCTGAAGCATACCCAGCTTGTGAATCATGTCTTCAAGGAAAAATGACTAAGTCTCCCTTTGTTGGACAAGGACAGAGAGCTACTGAAGTACTCGCCCTGATACATACTGATGTATGTGGCCCATTCGATGTGTCTACTTGGGGCGGCTATCTCTACTTTATTACCTTTACTGATGATTATTCACGGTATGGGTATGTGTGTTTAATTAAACACAAGTCTGAAGTCTTTGAAAAGTTTAAAGAGTTTAGACAATAAGTAGAAAAGCAAATGGAAAAACCGATTAAGGCTCTTCGATCTGATCGAGGAGGGGAATACCTTAGCACGGATTTCTTAACCTACCTCAAGAATAATGGTATTGTCTCTCAATGGACTCCTCCTAGAACACCAGAACTGAATGGGGTGTCTGAACGGAGGAATCGAACTTTATTAAATATGGTTCGATCTATGATGAGTTTTACAGATTTACCTACGTCACTTTGGGGTTATGCACTTCTTACGGCTATTTATATTTTGAACAGAGTACCATCCAAATCTGTTCCCACCACACCATATGAGATGTGGCACGGTAGGAAGCCAAGTTTTACTCACATTAAGACTTGGGGGTGTCCGGCTTATATTAAGAAATTAAAGACGGACAAATTGAAAAGCAGATCAGTCAAGGGAAGATTCATTGGTTATCCCAAGAATCACTTGGATACAATTTTTATCTCCCAGAAAGTCACAATGTGATTGTGAGCCGACACCTTCTTTCTTGAAAATGAATTTATTTTAGCAGGAGGCAGTGGGAGAAAAATAGAACTAGAGGAGAAAGTCTCTTTAGAATCGAGCATTCCAAGAGCCCTTCCTGATAACTCTGTGATACCAGAGATTACGTTGCCACCTCGCAAGTCTAGTAGAATCTCTCATCCTCCTGATAGATACATGGGATTATTTATTGAGGACATGGAGGAAATGTTCCTAGTGGGAGACAAGGATCATAGAGATGATCCTAAGACTTATAGCGAGGCGATGTTAGACATCGACTCCGAAAAATGGTTGGAAGCTATGAAGTCTGAAATAGACTCAATGCACTCCAATCAAGTTTGGACTTTGGTTGATCCACCGGAGGGTATTGTACCCTTGGATGCAAATGGATCTTCAAGAGAAAGATTGGTTCTGATGGAAAGGTAGAGACCTATAAAGCTAGGCTGGTAGCAAAAGGTTATAGTCAACGCGAAGGCATTGACTATCAGGATACCTTTTCACCTGTAGCCATGCTTAAATCTATCAGAACTCTGCTTGCTATTGCTGCACATTATGACTACGAGATCTGGCAAATGGATGTAAAAACTGCTTTCCTGAATGGATATCTTGAAGAAGAAATCTATATGGAGCAGCCTTTGGGTTTCACTGCCAAAGATAGAAGTCATAAAGTGTGCAAGCTTCAACGATCCATTTATGGGTTGAAGCAAGCTTCTCGGAGTTGGAACACTCGTTTCAATGATGCAGTCGAACGTTCGATTTCATCAGAAATGAGGAAGAGCCGTGTGTGTATAAAAAGGTTAGTGGGAGTGCTGTTACCTTCCTCGTATTGTACGTGGATGACATACTCCTAATAGGGAATGACATTCCTATGTTAACATCGGTGAAGTTATGGTTATCCAAAGAGTTTCTATGAAAGACCTTGGAGAAGCATCTTATATCCTAAGGATAAAGGTCTATAGGGATAGACCTAAGAAGTTGCTTGGTTTATCGCAAGCCATGTACATAGATGAAGTGTTGAAAGGTTCAGCATGGAGAATTCCAAAAGGGGTATGGTACCTCTAAGACATGGAATTCACCTCTCTAAGACTATGTCTCCTAAGACCCTGAAGAGAGAAGTCGCATGAGCAGGATCCCTTATGCTTCCGCAATAGGGAGTTTAATGTATGCGATGCTATGTACTCGACCTGATATAGCACAGGCTGTGAGCGTCACTAGTCGATATCAGTCGAACCCAGGCGAAGAGCATTGGGTGCGTGAAGAATACCTTAAGTACTTGAGAAGAACAAAGGATATGTTCTTGGTTCTGGAGGTGGAGAACTCAAAGTTAATGGCTATACAGATTCAACTTATGTCTGATAGACGATATAAAGTCTACGTCTGGGTATCTATTTTTTGCAATGGTGGGTCAATAGTTTGGAAGAGTTCTAAACAAGAGACGATTGCTGATTCTACTATGGAGGCAGAGTACATCGCTGCATCTGAAACTGCCAAGGAAGCTGTTTGGATCAAGAAATTTATCACTAAGCTTGGCGTGGTTCCCTCTAGTAGGGATCCCCTGCCACTATACTGTGATAATAATGGCGCCGTAGCATTAGCTAAGGAGCCGAGATCTCATTAGAAATCCAAACATATCGAGCGGCGGTATCACAAGATCAGAGAGTACATCAAAGATAAACATATTGAAGTGCAGAAGGTTGCCTCCGCAGATAACGTGGCGGACCCGCTAACTAAGCTTTGACTCAGCAAAAACTAGAGACTCATCTTGAGAAGATGGGCATTAGATATATGACTGATTGGCTTTAGTGCAAGTGGGAGATTGTTAGTTGTATGCCCCAAAAGCCTATCAGGTTGACGCATTTTGTTATATAGGACATATTTGTACTTGATCTTTATTATAATTGGGCATTTTATGCCATTCATGTTTGATGGTCCATGAATCGTCCTTTGAATTAATGAGATGATAATGTATATTCTTAAGAGTTAAGAATTTGAGATACATATATTAGTGATTAAGTCATAAATGCTCTCAATCGGAGGATCATCATGGGGACGATGATTGATCCGGCAAGATTGATGTATGTGTTGCTCTCCTTTAGGATGACGAGTCTCAAGTCATTAGTGTGGGGACACTGGAGCGAACGTGCAGGTGGTTGTTATAGAACAAGGGCACTGAGCGTGACCAATTACGAATAGTTACTTGGATGTCTACTCTTTCGTCAGTAACTGATTCGATGTTGCAGTGGTACAACTGATCCTTAGACCTGCGACACCACGGCCATTCAGTATGAGGCTACTGTAGTTTGACTATGCAAACTCTGATCCTAGTCACGGGTCTTAGTAGTATATGTTGGCTGCAGTCGGTTCATATTAGGAATGGGTGTTTGTTTATAGGGGATCTATCGCTCTCGGTAGAGAGATAATTAGTCCTATGCTATTTGTAAGGCAAAGCTCAGAAATCCTCGGCCGGGGTAATATGGTTCATGGAAAGGTGTTTCCAAGAGTAACCATATGAGCTTCTGTCCTATCAAATTTGTCATATAACGGGTGATGGGGTTTGACGAGTATTCCATGACCTCCACTCAGTTGGGACTATGCGATTGTGATGACCTGGATCTCCGCAGAGCTGTTGCGGTGCGTTGGGGTGGCTATTGGAGGCCTACGCGGTGTGCTGGAGGCCTTTGGGGCATGTCGGCGGTGTTCGGGCGCCAATTTGGACTCAAGTGTTGGACTCCGGGCTTCAAATGGATCACGCGGGTGATCGGGGGACCCCATCGGTTGTTTAGAGGTGGTTGCGCGCAAAACGGATATTGAGATTGGGCTCGGCGCGAATTTGGACTAAGAATACCTTCCGGGGGCATTCGGCAATTTTTAGAGTGAGAATTTGGCGAAACGGACGTCAAAATCGGATTCAGCGCGCGAAAACGCTTCAGACGGTGTATTTACGGCATTTTTGGGCTTCGGGTTACTGTTCATGCCGGAACAGTAATTCCGGCGATCGCCGGCGGCGGCGGGCGGCGGCGGGGCGGCGGAGGGCACTCGGCAGGCGCGCGCGGCCGCGGGCAGGCGCTGAGGGCGCGGGCAGCAGCGGCGGGGGCGCGGGCAGGCGGCCGGTCCACCGCGCGGGCGTGCACCAGGGCGGTGCCACGGGCAGGGGGGATGGTCCACAGCGCGCGGTCCACGGAACCAGGTGCACGGTGGACCGACAGGGTGGACACGTGGCATCATACTATTGGTCGGCTCACAGCATTCGGTCTACGGGGATTTCTGGCTGGCTTTGGTTCACGGTGCACCAGGGTGGACACGTGGCAGGTTACCATTGGTTCGGTGTTCAGTGGCTTGTGCACCGGGTGCACCGGTCAGAGGCAGGACACGTGGCGCGCTCCTATTGGATGGTCAACTGTGCGGGCAGTGGGGGCAGCGGCCGCAGACTGTGCGGGCAGGCGCGGCGGTACGACGGTCGGGGACGCGTGTCGACTCCCGGAGGTGGCCACGTGGCGCAGCAGGAGTGGTCGCGGCGGCTGTCGGCTGTTTGGGCGACACGTGGCAGTCGGGGAGGCGGGTCGGACGGTTCGCGGGATCCCGTCCGACGGGGCATGCTGGGCCGGGCCGCACTGTGCGCGCCCGAAAGTTTGGGCCGGGCCGCACTGTGCGCGCCCGGAAACTTTCGGGCGCCCGAAAGTGGGGACCCAGCCGGTATTTCCCCAATTGTTTTTGTTAAGTGGTGAGGCCTATTTAAGCAGCCCGAGCTCCCTTCTTCATGCTTTTTCCACCACTTCCGAGCCTCATCTCACCAAGGTGTCTTCAGCAAAGTTGCTCCCCTTCGAGTTCTCCATCTCCTGGTGAAGTTTGGGGGTTTGTGGTGGCACGCACTTCGAGATTTGGATTTTTCGGCGCGGCGCGACGTTGCATTCCTGGATTCTCCTTCGGCGCAGCGACAGTGTTTTAGCTCTCCCGAGCTAACCAGGCAGTATTTTTCAGCGATTCTTGCGCCATCGTCTTCGTAACAGGTAGGGCTACATTTCTTATTTCTACTGGTTTTTCCCCATTCCGAGGTTTTCATGGGTTTTTCGGGTCATCTTGTGACCTCATTTCCTGGGGTGAAATCTTGGACAGCACAGCATTGTTTTGGAGATATCTCCGCAACCGGACATCGGATTGAGGCGATTCAAAAGGGGATTTGCATCTACGCATCGCAAGGAATCTCTCTGATTTTTCTTGATTTGTTGTGGAATTTCCCTGAAGGTGAGAACCCCTTTTTTACAGTATTCTCAGATTCAGTTTTTGTGATCGACTTGCTTCGGGATGTCTCTCTTGTCGATTTTGGTTCTCAGCACAGAAAAATCGTGGGAAAACGTGCAGGTACTCGTTTCGACCGGTTCGTCGCGTAGATCGCAGTGGTATTTTTCTGGGAATTTTGTGGGCACATTTCGCAGGTAAAAATGGCTGATCAGTGAATCTGATTTTGGGGACAGATTTTGGGATTAACTTGGATAGTAATTATGTGTGTATCCTTTGGGATTTTTGGCACAGTTTTGCGAGGACGGTTGAGGATCGGGCGCGGACTTCGCTGTCAGGACTTGGATTTAGCGCTCGAGGTGGGTACCGTTGTTTAACCTCCTACTTGTGATGTCCCCACTAGGCCTATTTGAGTTGCTTTTAGTACAGTGCTAAATGAACCGGTAAAAAGTAAAAATGGCAGGGTAATTGGGAATTGGACTATATTGCTTGTACACATTGGGACCTCTTATGTTTAAGTGATAAATGGACATGGGATTACTTGGCAGATGGAAGTTTAATTAGTGGCATCCCTGTTATGGGGGAAAGATCATAATATTTAAACCCTGTTTTAAATAATGGACTTTGCATGCTTGATTGGACATTTAGTTAGGCCACCTTTTTCTGCTACACTATCATGATGGCATTGACTTAGGAGAAACCATGCTTTTCTCTTCTTTTGTCTACATTTGGGGGATAGTACGCTCGGGTTCGAGCAGGGGCTGGGATAGTGTAGTCAGACAGTTGTGGGTTTTGGGACAGGCAGGCTTGGTGGCAGGGTATTGCGGCAACCGCGGACCTTGGGCGGTTGACCAGACAGTGGTTATTGCATCAGATTGGGTATCGGGTCTCCTTTTAGTGGATGGGGTTTCCCACTATTTGTTTATCTTGCATCGGGTTGAGATCGGGTCTCCTTTTAGTGGATGGGTTTTCCCACTTTGATCAGAGTCATGATCCAGTCCTGCTGATTTGGTACTTGTTACCCAGGCATTATTTTGGTACTTGTTACCCAGGCATTATACTCGTGTGGGTCGCTCCCCTCGAGTGCCACTCCGGAGTGTGCGTTTTACAGGCTTCGAGTCCTCGGGACTCTCTTTTCCTATCGGTGTTATGCGTTGGCCAGCATACCCGATTCGGCAGGCACAGCAGGCAGTACCAGTGTTTACTGGTGTATCGATTGGGTCTAGGCAGGCAGGCATTTACTTTCTGATGCATATATTTAGCTATATTCCTAGCTGGCATTTTAGAGGCATGTAGTGGTAGCTCTATTCATCATCGGCAGTTTATTTACAGCTTACCACCTTTGTTCATCTTTTTCGCCTCTTGTAGTCCTAGTGGGCACATTTGAGTTGAGGTCTACCCACTAGGGGAGGCTGCTGTTTACAGTAGTTCTCACCCCCACTGCTTTCTCTTTTCTCTTCCCCTTGTTTCTTTTGCAGTGTCTTCTGCGGGTGCTGCTGAGTTTTCAGCGACGGGTCGAGGAGAGAGGACGGCTGAGTAGATAGACTTCGAGGCAGGTTGAGCGTGTTAGCTGGACTGTTGGTGTACCCGTGTTTCCTCAGACGGTTGTACTTTTACTTTGGGACTGGCTTTTGCCAGCAGGTTGTATTTATTTTGGTGAGCTGGGAGAGACAGATGTATCATTTATACAGATGTATTGTATTTTATTTCCAGCTTCAGTCTGAGATGTATTAGTTTTAGTTCAGCTCTGTTTTTATTGCTCTTTTATTATATCTCTTATATATCTGAGCAGGTTTGGCGCTTCGTGTACGCGGGAAATACCGTGTGCACGGCGGATCTGTAGACGGGCCCGGGTTCTGGTTTACACCCGGGGCGTGACAGATTAAGTTGGTATCAGAGCTTAGGGATAGGTCAGTTGGGACTTAGGAAACCCTAGGCTTGTGGCAGACCCTAGGAAGGCAGGACGTGAGTGACGTGACTTTTGGCGAAAGTCGGTGATTTAGTTTTGACTCTTCCAGTGAGTGAAGAGGGATCGGCATATCCTATTTTTGTGGGACAGTTATGTTGGCTGCAGACAACATAACGTTACAAAAATAGGGGGATGCCTTTGACTTTCGCTAGATTGGGTCGAGTGTTTGGGGTGTGCTGATTTGCGGTTTTGTCGTGGTGAGCGGTGTCTCCCCGACGTTGGGGCTCTGACCCGAGTGCACCTTGGTGCGGCAGTTGGGCCTGAGCTGGTTGTTTCGGGCCGGATACCCAGATTGGGGTCTGGGGGGGGGCTTCGGACCCGAAGGGTAGGAGTGTTGGAGGCAGATCAGCGGAGCAGCGCGGTGACACAGTTGTCGGAGCAGCGCGGTGACACAGTGGTCGGATCAGCACAGTGGTGCAGTTGTCGGAGCAGTGACACAGTTGTCGGAGCAGCGCGGTGACACAGTGGTCGGATCAGCACAGTGGTGCAGTTGTCGGAGCAGTGACACAGTTGTCGGAGCAGCGCGGTGACACAGTGGTCGGATCAGCACAGTGGTGCAGTTGTCGGAGCAGTGACACAGTTGTCGGAGCAGCGCGGTGACACAGTGGTCGGATCAGCACAGTGGTGCAGTTGTCGGAGCAGTGACACAGTTGTCGGAGCAGCGCGGTGACACAGTGGTCGGATCGGCACAGTGGTGCAGTTGTCGGCGCGGTGACACAGTTGTCGGATCAGTGCAGTGGCACGGTTGTCGGACTAGTGAGTAGCCCTCCGTGCCGACGTTTAGTGCTGGGGCACCGAGGAAGGGTGGACAGTTGACAGCAGGGAAAACTGTGGGATTGCATTGAAGGAGTGAGCCAGATCTGGCGGATGAGTTGCCCTGACTTGTGGGATCGAGTATGGAGCCTTTGGAGGCAGGGTCTTATTCGGTGGGGGATTGAGAGTATTGGGGACGCCTCATTGGAGTAGGCACCGGGTATGGAGCGTGGCATTGCAGTTCCTTGGGATTGGGATCTGCCGCCTGAGGCGAGTTCTGATTGGGCGCTTGGCGCCGGGTGATGGAGGACAGGTCAGTCGGATGAGGCATTCCTGGTTTCTTTTCTGGATAGTGGATTTTGAGACCGTCAGAGCACATGGATTCCAGCGGCCAGTGTGGCGGTGGGTTTGAATTGTTCCAGGCTCTTGGGTTCGTATCTTTCGATACGAGAGGTTTTCCCTTCTTGGTGGGTAGTGTTTGGCTTCATTGTTTGGGTTAGGGTAGGACGGTTACCGGGTGTTCGGGAGGTCGTATTCCCGATCTTTAGCACGTAGGGACGTGTTATGGGTCCTGCCCGGTGCGGTTGAGTCCTTGGTTGTACCTGTAGGCCTGATGGTCTTGACCCAGTTGTTGGGCTTGGTTTGGTACTTAGGACGGTTAGGCTGGCTCGGTTTTCTTTTTCTTTTCGCGGCAGCTGATTATGCTGCGAGGACGGTTTTCGTGGGAGCCAGGCCTGGAGGTGTTGGTGTACTTGGTTTGCTTGAGAGTATCTTCGCCTCTTTGGTTTTGACCTTGTGAGCGAGGCGGATGTCTCGTAGTAGGTGAGTAGCCTTTTGGCTGGTGGGTTTGAGGGATCTGCGGCAGCACCAGGACTTGGAGGTACCCTTTTTGGTGGTGAGTTCCTAGCTGTTCTCCTATCGGAGTTGTTTGACATGACACCAGTTTGGGAGTTGAGGACCCAACTCCAGGATTTGATGTGTTGGATTTGTGTCAGGCCAAGTGTGGCACCTTTGGGGGCGCCGGTGCTATTCGAGTTGTGGAAGGTTGGTTCACTTCGGCTTGTGAGGACCCGTAAGAATTTGATGAAGTGACCATCGGGAGCTAGCACCCTTCTGTCAAGCAGGATTTGTTTTACCAGCTTCAAGGGTATTGGATCTCCGCGAAGTTGGATTTGCAATCTGGTTCTCTCGACTGCTCATGGCTGAGTGTTGATGCCGGAGGGTTAGGGATGTGCTTCTACATCCCGACGGTTTTGGATTAGAGATCAGAGTCTACGTGATCAGTTGGGGGACTGATATCGGATGCCTTGGGAGTACCGAGGTACTCGGGTTGAGCTGGGTGTTGTTGGACTTGTGGTTGGATTATCTGAGGCCTTAGCGGGGACAGATGCTTGTACCGATGCAGACTACTTGATGGCCGAGCAGTTAGCCCAGCTGTACCTAGTTGAGGTGGCGTGGCCCTCTGGAGTGTTCTCCTTTGTTTCATTCTGGTTAGAGACCCGAGGATATCGCGTCTCTGGAGGAGGTATTTGTCAGCCTTGGGAGCTTGAGTGGTGGATGATTGGATATTTACCCCCTCTATTTGGTTGAGATTCCGAGTGGAGGAACGACTTTAGTTTCGAGGACGAAACTTTCTTTTAGTGGGGGAGGATGTGATGACCTGGATCTCCGCAGAGCTGTTGCGGTGCGTTGGGGTGGCTATTGGAGGCCTACGCGGTGTGTTGGAGGCCTTTGGGGCATGTCGGCGGTGTTCGAGCGCCAATTTGGACACAAGTGTTGGACTCCGGGCTTCAAATGGATCACGCGGGTGATCAGGGGACCCCATCGGTTGTTTAGAGGTGTTTGCGCGCAAAACGGATATTGAGATTGGGCTCGGCGCGAATTTGGACTAAGAATACCTTCCGGGGGCATTCGGCAATTTTTAGAGTGAGAATTTGGCGAAACGGACGTCAAAATCGGATTCAGCGCGCGAAAACGCTTCAGACGGTGTATTTACGGCATTTTTGGGCTTCGGGTTACTGTTCATGCCGGAACAGTAATTCCGGCGATCGCCGGCGGCGGCCGGCGGCGGCGGGCGGCGGCGGAAGGCGGCGGAGGGCACTCGGGCAGGCGGCGCGCGGCCGCGGGCAGGCGCTGAGGGCGCGGCAGCAGCGGCGGGGGCGCGGGCAGGCGGCCGGTCCACCGCGCGGCGTGCACCAGGCGGTGCACGTGGCAGAGGGAGGTCCACAGCGCGCGGTCCACGGCCGGTGCACGGTGGACTGGGGACACGTGGCATCATACTATTGGTCGGCTCACAGCATTCGGTCACGGGATTTCTGGCTGGCTTTGGTTCACGGTGCACCAGGGTGGACACGTGGCAGGTTACCATTGGTTCGGTGTTCAGTGGTTGTGCACCGGGTGCACCGGTCAGAGGCAGGACACGTGGCGCGCTCCCATTGGATGGTCAACTGTGCGGGCAGTGGGGGCAGCGGCCGCAGACTGTGCGGGCAGGCGCGGCGGTACGACGGTCGGGGACGCGTGTCGACTCCCGGAGGTGGCCACGTGGCGCAGCAGGAGTGGTCGCGGCGGCTGTCGGCTGTTTGGGCGACACGTGGCAGTCGGGGAGGCGGGTCGGACGGTTCGCGGGATCCCGTCCGACGGGGCATGCTGGGCCGGGCCGCACTGTGCGCGCCCGAAAGTTTGGGCCGGGCCGCACTGTGCGCGCCCGGAAACTTTCGGGCGCCCGAAAGTGGGGACCCAGCCGGTATTTCCCCAATTGTTTTTGTTAAGTGGTGAGGCCTATTTAAGCAGCCCGAGCTCCCTTCTTCATGCTTTTTCCACCACTTCCGAGCCTCATCTCACCAAGGTGTCTTCAGCAAAGTTGCTCCCCTTCGAGTTCTCCATCTCCTGGTGAAGTTTGGGGGTTTGTGGTGGCACGCACTTCGAGATTTGGATTTTTCGGCGCGGCGCGACGTTGCATTCCTGGATTCTCCTTCGGCGCAGCGACAGTGTTTTAGCTCTCCCGAGCTAACCAGGCAGTATTTTTCAGCGATTCTTGCGCCATCGTCTTCGTAACAGGTAGGGCTACATTTCTTATTTCTACTGGTTTTTCCCCATTCCGAGGTTTTCATGGGTTTTTCGGGTCATCTTGTGACCTCATTTCCTGGGGTGAAATCTTGGACAGCACAGCATTGTTTTGGCGATATCTCCGCAACCGGACATCGGATTGAGGCGATTCAAAAGGGGATTTGCATCTACGCATCGCAAGGAATCTCTCTGATTTTTCTTGATTTGTTGTGGAATTTCCCTGAAGGTGAGAACCCCTTTTTACAGTATTCTCAGATTCAGTTTTTGTGATCGACTTGCTTCGGGATGTCTCTCTTGTCGATTTTGGTTCTCAGCACAGAAAAATCGTGGGAAAACGTGCAGGTACTCGTTTCGACCGGTTCGTCGCGTAGATCGCAGTGGTATTTTTCTGGGAATTTTGTGGGCACGTTTCGCAGGTAAAAATGGCTGAACAGTGAATCTGATTTTGGGGACAGATTTTGGGATTAACTTGGATAGTAATTATGTGTGTATCCTTTGGGATTTTGGCACAGTTTTGCGAGGACGGTTGAGGATCGGGCGCGGACTTCGCTGTCAGGACTTGGATTTAGCGCTCGAGGTGGGTACCGTTGTTTAACCTCCTACTTGTGATGTCCCCACTAGGCCTATTTGAGTTGCTTTTAGTACAGTGCTAAATGAACCGGTAAAAAGTAAAAATGGCAGGGTAATTGGGAATTGGACTATATTGCTTGTACACATTGGGACCTCTTATGTTTAAGTGATAAATGGACATGGGATTACTTGGCAGATGGAAGTTTAATTAGTGGCATCCCTGTTATGGGGGAAAGATCATAATATTTAAACCCTGTTTTAAATAATGGACTTTGCATGCTTGATTGGACATTTAGTTAGGCCACCTTTTTCTGCTACACTATCATGATGGCATTGACTTAGGAGAAACCATGCTTTTCTCTTCTTTTGTCTACATTTGGGGGATAGTACGCTCGGGTTCGAGCAGGGGCTGGGATAGTGTAGTCAGACAGTTGTGGGTTTGGGACAGGCAGGCTGTGGTGGCAGGGTATTGCGGCAACCGCGGACCTTGGGCGGTTGACCGGACAGTGGTTATTGCATCAGATTGGGTATCGGGTCTCCTTTTAGTGGATGGGGTTTCCCACTATTTGTTATCTTGCATCGGGTTGAGATCGGGTCTCCTTTTAGTGGATGGGTTTTCCCACTTTGATCAGAGTCATGATCCAGTCCTGCTGATTTGGTACTTGTTACCCAGGCATTATTTTGGTACTTGTTACCCAGGCATTATACTCGTGTGGGTCGCTCCCCTCGAGTGCCACTCCGGAGTGTGCGTTTTACAGGCTTCGAGTCCTCGGGACTCTCTTTTCCTATCGGTGTTATGCGTTGGCCAGCATACCCGATTCGGCAGGCACAGCAGGCAGTACCAGTGTTTACTGGTGTATCGATTGGGTCTAGGCAGGCAGGCATTTACTTTCTGATGCATATATTTAGCTATATTCCTAGCTGGCATTTTAGAGGCATGTAGTGGTAGCTCTATTCATCATCGGCAGTTTTATTTACAGCTTACCACCTTTGTTCATCTTTTTCGCCTCTTGTAGTCCTAGTGGGCACATTTGAGTTGAGGTCTACCCACTAGGGGGAGGCTGCTGTTTACAGTAGTTCTCACCCCCACTGCTTTCTCTTTTCTCTTCCCCTTTGTTTCTGCAGTGTCTTCTGCGGGTGCTGCTGAGTTTTCAGCGACGGGTCGAGGAGAGAGGACGGCTGAGTAGATAGACTTCGAGGCAGGTTGAGCGTGTTAGCTGGACTGTTGGTGTACCCATGTTTCCTCAGACGGTTGTACTTTTCTTTGGGACTGGCTTTTGCCAGCAGGTTGTACTTTATTTTTGGTGAGCTGGGAGAGACAGATGTATCATTTATACAGATGTATTGTATTTTATTTCCAGCTTCAGTCTGAGATGCATTAGTTTTAGTTCAGCTCTGTTTTTATTGCTCTTTTATTATATCTCTTATATATCTGAGCAGGTTTGGCGCTTCGTGTACGCGGGAAATACCGTGTGCACGGCGGATCTGTAGACGGGCCCGGGTTCTGGTTTACACCCGGGGCGTGACAGCGATAGAAGGATTGTATTGTACGGTAACTGCACCTTGAGGTTCAGTCCAATATTCACTTCTGACTGGATTGCCACCATATGCTGCTAGGCGTCACTGGTGGATTATGGGAACCAATAAGAATAATTATAGGCGAATAATTATGATACTATGGAAGAATCAAAAGTGTTTGATCCATCAAAAGGAGTTTCGATGATGATGTCGATGGGGATCGCATCATATCTCACTACCAGACAGAATTGAACCTATTAGGTCACACACATAAGGAATCGCGCATGATCGATATCAAGGAGATGATAAAGAAGTTTGTAGAATGGATTAATTATAATCACAATACTAAAGTTTACTAATTTATTAGTAAAAGGACTAATTTGCAATTATTGTAAATTAGAGGTTTTTAAGTGCAAAACTTGCATGGTGTATTTGCTAATTGTTAGTAAATATTTGGAGGACTTATGTGTAAATGTTACACACGTAGGATAATGGATAATCCAATCGGATTAGGATTCGATTTAATTAGTTACTAGATTTTATCTTGAGATTTAATTTAAAAGATCTTTCTTTGTAACTAATTATAAGATTTAATTAGTTACTATATTTTAGGAGATCTTTTCTTTGTAACTAATTATAAGATTTAATTAGTTACTAGATCTTTCTTTGTAACTAATTATAAGATTTAATTAGTTACTATATTTTAGGAGATCTTTCTTTGTAACTAATTATAAGATTTAATTTTGTTATAGCCGGCTAACTTCCTATTATAAGAATAGGTAATACGTATGTGATACGTAACAATTTTTGAGTAAGAAAAAGTGGAAATTAATTAAGTTGGTCACGAAACGTGAGAAAACCCTAGCCGCCTATCCTCTCCCTCTTCCTAAAGTCCTCCATAATTAATCGTTCTCGATCTTCGGAAGATTGCTAGCACAATTAGAAGATTGATTCATCCTCCTTACATCGACGCAAGAATTAATTCGTGATCGGATCGCGAAATCAAGGCGATCGATTTTTCGATCAAGGGCGTGATTCCGTGTGGACACAAGTAGAGGTCGGGTGCGTGCGCGGCTATCAAGGACGAACAATTTTTACCAACGATCGTCGGCTTCGCGGTGATCTCGACCCGCGCAAGGTAAAAATTATATCCTAATTGATAAGATCAATTAGATTACCTTTTTACGATCTAAAACAAAACATGAGGTGATCTTGGTTTAAGAAAAATTTTAATTGCATTTCTTTCTTCCGCTGCGCATATCCGTATTTTTCTAACAAGTCATCCTAGGGTCCAACCATAAGCCTAGGGTTTCTAAGTCCTCAATGACCTACACCTAGGCTCTGATACCACTCTAATCTGTCACGCCCCGGGTCGAAACTGCGACCCGGGCTCGCCAACAGATCCGCCGCCCATACGGGAAGCCCCGTATAGACGTAGCGACTAACCTGCAAAAGAGATCTACACTATACAGATATCAGAGCTGAAGAGTAAAAGCTGGATAAAATAAATACAACTCTAACAAAATATACAACCAGAATCCTCACCCAAAATACAAATATCTCTCAAAATAAGAAGAGTACAACTCAATCCTCACTACAAGGTCACTCGACAAGAACTCTCAAAAGTAGGGAGGTACATCTACTCTCAGGCGACACTGGTAGGGATCTATCTCGCGTCTCCCTTACCTCGATCAGTCGGGTCAACAACAGGTGCGGCAGGAATGGTAGCAGAAGAAGAAGTCCCTGGGGAAAAGACACCACGACGGGTGTGAGAACTACGTCCCAAGTAGTTCTCAGTGGGTGCCGCCAACAAGCCCGACGGTCTGCCCACTAAGTCTACTAGAGGCAAAAAGTAACAATGCAGTGCGGAAAGGGAAATACTGGTAAAGTAAACTCTACAGCTACTATGCCTCTATCTAGATGCTCAATAGTGGAACAGAAAGAACATGATGCTATAACTAGCTCTCGACTCAAATCACCCAATCTCAACTGACTGCCGCATAGGGTCCAGTCAAACCTGCGTCTACCTACTGCCGTCACGTCCCGGGGGACCGGACTTACGTAGGGCGTCCGTGACTGCCACTAACTGGCCCAGCCAGAGGGACTGTGTCCGTGACTGCCACTAACTGGCCCAGCCAGAGGGAACACTGCGTCGACAAGTCGCGATAGAGAACAGGCACTACAAGAAAATTGCTCTATAACGAAAGGGAAAGTCGTCGTTATTGCTCCATTTTTCATCGTTAAAAACAAATAACGACGGGATAAAATGTCGTCGTCACCCGTCGTTATTGCCTTCCTTACTAAAAGAATTAACGACGGTTTAGAAAAACCGGTCGTTATTTCTTTTTTACGACGGAGAAATTTCCGGTCGTTAATCAGTACTCATTAGTGACCGTATAAACCGGTCGTTATTGCTTTTTAACGACGGAACTTTTTGACGACGGAGAAATTTCCGGTCGTTAATCAGTATTCATTAGTGACCGTATAAACCGGTCGTTATTGTTTTTTAACGACGGAACGTTTTAACGACGGAGAAATTTCCGGTCGTTAATCAGTACTCATTAGTGACCGTATAATCCGGTCGTTATTGCTTTTTAACGACGGAACTTTTTTAACGACGGAGAAATTTTCGGTCGTTAATCAGTATTCATTAGTGACCATATAATGCAACAATAACGACCTATTCGTCGTCGCTAATAAGCTTATGATTTAGAAGTTTGTAAATTTAACGACCAATATTTTCGTCGCTAATAATTAAATTATTACGAAATAATATGACAATAACGACTAAAATTGTCGTCGCTAAAAGTAAACCTTTAGAAAAAGAGTATAATAATAACGACCAGTATTTTAGTCGCTAATAAATGTACGTTTTAAAAAATGTATAATAATAACGACCAGTATTTTGGTCGCTAATAATAGTATAATAATACAATATATATATTCCCATTAAACCATATATCAACAAATACAATAGAGAAGACATTACATTCAATTAAAACTACATTCACATACACACCATTTTGTCAATATAATTATCAAAAGTATTGTCATCCAACATACAACCATCACATACACACCATTTCAAGTCTACATATAAAGTTGCCAAAATATTTACTAAATTAAAAGTAACCACTCCAAAATAAACATGCAACCATCCATTGTGATTCGAAAGAAGAAGTAACCACTCCAAAATAAACATGCAACCGAAGAAGTAACCACTCCAAAATAAACATGCAACCATCCATTGTGCTTCAAAAGAAAGCAGAAAAAAGATAATTGGAAATCTACTCTGTTGGCTTCAAGACGATCCTCTTTGCTCAAATACGAACATCTTCAGTTATCTGCAAAAGACCAAAGTAAATATTATTACAATATTACTAAAATAATATAAGAAATATGTGAAACTTCTTGAAATAAAAAATAATATTTTAGAAAATTTAAATGAAGATATGCTTTTGGATAATTACTATTAACAATAGTAAGATTGTGTTTCTTACTCTTCAGATCGAGTCGGTGGTGGAGGAGCATTGAATTGTTGTTGTAGCATTTCCTTAATTGCTCGAAGTTCTTCCTCCATTCCGTCAATGCGACTTTTAAGTGACTCATTTTCCTTTTGAGTTTCACAAAGTTTAGTATGAAGTTCCGCTCTCGAAGAATAAGGAGGTCTCAAATCATTTGCTTTTACACCACCTCCGAAACAAATCACATGATTACGACTTTGAGATCCAAAGCATTTTTCAATAAGTTCTATGTTGGAAGAAGAAGGATTTGATTGCGACGCTTCAACAATTTCATCCTTCAAAATATAGATATCAACATTAAAAAAAAATGAAACTACAAAAAGAGATAGATTATAATAAAATAAATGTAAAAAACTTACATATTTCTTGATAGTATCTTCTCCTTCTAGTTGTCCACCCTTTTTTCTAGTTTCATAAAATATTGTTGCTAAACTTGGTGGGTTATTATCTTTCCCTCCCTATACAAAATATAAATTAGGTTCAACCAATGCATCAATTGAATATAGAAGTTTGAAGTTACCTACTATTACCTTTTTCCAAATAATTGTCTAAAAGGTTTACTACCCGTGCGATGAGGCATTGCTACCTTCGACCTATTTTCTGAATTTCTTTTACTTGCCGCCTACATTCATATGGTAACATGATATAAACATGAGTATAAGATATAAAATAAAAAACTGGTATATGCATAGTAGTATAATTGTAGAAAATAAAAATAATAAAAAATGAATAGGAAAAGAAAATAAATTGGCATGTATTTCTATCTTTATAATAAGAAAAAATTACGTACCAGAAATTTTTCACTAAAAAAATGTTCTTTAACGAGCCACTTCCAATCGTCTCGATGAACACCTTCAGGAAAAATTTTAAGAGCATCTTGAATGGTCTTGCAAGGCTTTATAAATTTACGATGCAAATCTCCTCGCCATTTGTTCCACAATTCATTCATATGTTCCAAAGTTTCATCACGATATGCTTCCATTCGATTATTTTGAAATTTATCCTACAAGTGCAATCATGTTTTGTTAAATTTTCCTCAAAATATGATATTGGAAAATAAAAACAACAAATACAATCAAGTCAAATTTAAATTCATGTTATAAAATATTACCGTTACCGCTGCCCACATGTGATTTTTACTGTCTTCCTCAATTTCCTTCCACGAATGTACTTGAAGAGGACAAATATTACGATCACGCACAATTTTACCTAAGTGTCTTGAGAAAACCTTATGATTTTTTCCGGTGGCACGGTTGTTGTAGAATATTACTTCCAACTTTTCACCATTTTTTAATTTTCCAAATATCTTGCACTTGTTTTTCCCTCGCACTTTCCTTTTCTTTGGAGAAGTCACCATATCTAAAAATATCACACAAAAATCATATAAAAGTGCTTAAATATATCAATTGTGTAATATTTATGTAGAAAGAAAAATATGAAATAAGAAAAATATGTCCAAATGTAAAGAAATTTTACCACTCTCTCTTATTTCTTCGACACTTTCGATATCACGTGGTAAAGAAGAATCATTTGGTGGTTCTGTTGGAGTATCATTTACCGATGTAGTACTGTTGATAGCACCTATTACAACATCTCGTGATGACAATCTAATAGAAGATCGTAATCCTTGTCCCCGACCCTTCCCTAATGAACCTGGTGGTATGAAGAGTTGCTTTTCAGATCTAGAAGTGATCATATTTCCTTTCTGTAACTTTGATGCTTGCATTTTTCGCCTACAAAATTTAATCAAATAGATGTAAAATTTAACAAATTATATTTTATCAAAAGTAAATGTGGTACTAACTATTGTGACAACCTAAGTAATAACAAACAGTAGCAAGAAATCTATTTTTATTACTTAGGTTGTCACAATAGTTAGTGCATAATCTATTTTTTCAGTTTCACTACCAATGTCTCCAACTACAACCATTCCACAGTTTTGTGTTTTTAAATTTTGGTCGTGCTCTTCTGTATGAAACCTATAGCCATTTACTATATAACCACTATAGCAAGTCACATATTTCGTAGGTCCACGAGACAAGGGGTTGGAAGCCATCACTTGCAAGACCAAGTCTTATATTTCGAGGCTCTAAGGCAAATGATTCATATAGTTTATCAAAAGATTTCCATTCCATCGCATCAGCAGGGTGTCTCATAATTCCATCATCTACTCTTTTATCAAAATGCCATCTCATAAAAGAAGCTGTCTTTGTGGACATGAATAATCGTTGAAGCCTAGGCTTCAATGGAAAATAACGCAATGTTTTTGATGGTATTTTTTTACCTTTTGCATTATACTTGATTTTCTCATTTTTTGTATCATTCTTCCATCTAGAAGCACCACAAACTTTACAATAATTAGATTCTTCGTCGTCTTTCCAATATAACATACAATCATTTACACATGCATCTATTTTTTTATAGGAGAGCCCCAAATCCTGAATAATCTTTTTTGCTTCATAATATGAATCTGGTAAAGTTGATCCTTCAGGAAGAAAATTTTCATTTAATAATTGTAGTAACATGGTAAATGATGCATTACTCCACTTTCCAAGACTCTTGATATGAAGTAATTTTATTAGAACTGACAATTTGGAGTTCTTAGAACCAGAGTATAATGGTTGATTACACTCTCTTAATAATTTATAAAATTTTTTAGCTTCATCATTGGGTTCCTCTTCATGCACTTCATGACTTGAGACACTAATGCTTTCGGGGTTCATACCGAGATCACTAAAATCCGGATATAAATCTCTTATAATATTCTCCACCTCGTTATCACTTTCATCTTCTTCTGTTTCCTCATTATCTTCATCATCAGATTCAGATTGAGACTCACCTGATTTTTCTCCATGATGATACCAAAAAGTATAACTACGAACGATTCCATAAACTTTTAATGAGTTTCTACCATCTCACGAGTTCCGGAATCAGTGTTATTACATTAACACAAGGACATCTGATTTCGTTATTTTCTCCAGTTCTTTTAAATGCAAAATTAAGAAAACTTTGAACACCCTTATCATATGCCTCATTCAGTCGATCATCAACCAGATCCATCCAATCCTTATTAGGTGCCATTCTTTTTTTAATCGGTAAAGATTAAAGTTCAAAATTACCTAAATAAGATAGAGTCGATAAGCAACTTCACATAAAATTACTATAATATAACGGAATAGCAAAATTACATACAATCTAATATAAGTATAATTACATACAATCTAATATAAGTCTAATATAAGTCTTTTGCACAAAAAAAAAAGAAGTTAATACTAGTAGGTAGTTTCCATTTAAGAACCACAAATAGGTGAAAAGAAGAGCAAAAAACAAAAAAAAAAATGAATGTTTACGTCCTTTTTCACTTGCAGATTGTTGGTGAAAAGAACAAAAAAGAAGAAGTTAATACCAGTAGGTAGTTTCCATTTAAGAAGAGCATAATGTATGAATGTTTACGTCCAGTACCTATAGGAAGGTCGTAACAGACAAACTTACAACTCTACGAAGAATCGGCTCCAGTGACGAACAAATTTTCTGCAGACTATCCACCTTGAGAGCCTCCACAATGACACTGCAAAGCATACAGCTTTTTCACTTACTAATTACAAACAAGAAAGTAATTGTAGTTTCCACTTTAGTAGCAAAGCTCCAAATGCAGAAGGAAAGAAAAGATGTAATATAGCTCTATTGAAAGCGACGACAGAGTGTTTACTTCAATCTAAAATCAAATTATGTTGAGATTAAATTCTGCACAACTTATATAAGCAGCACATAAGCAATAATGGTACAAATTAACAATTCATGAATATACAAATATGATAATTAAAACATACCTAACTAACCCCATTTGATTTCATTATAATTAATTTACCTCCAGATTTGTTACTACCAAATGAAACCAACTGAAGCAATAGACGTACACAAAAATCCACTACTATATATAGTCAGCATAAACTTTCATGTTCATATTCGATTTTGCTAATAAGCATTGTTAGGACATCCAAATTAAAAGCTTCTTTTAGTGGTTTTTAAGTTGCATGAAAAGCTAACTAGTGGACCAAAACCCATCTACTTTAAATAATATTAAAATGCTTGATAGTTTTATATTAGACACTGATGCTTTTGTTTCATCCTTAACTAATTTAAGATAATATGTTGTTTTGACCATTAATGTCAATAGCAGCATCATTGTGAGGAACAAAAAAGAATGCTTTCTCAGATCTCCACTACGATAATTTTATGGTTCTGTTTATTTCATATCTTTAAATAGATTTGGCATGTTCGGTATTCAAATTGTTTCATGTCAACCAGATAAACAACCCATGCTTTACATCTTCTTGCAACACCAATCTTATTATATGATATCTAAAATAGAATAAGAAATTGAGCCCATGCTTTACATCATCTTGCAACACCAACATTATTATATGATATCTAAAATAGAATAAAAAATTGAGGTAGCTCCTAAGGTGCACATAATGTACTAGAAATTTCACTTTCTACTTTACTGACACATAACAACATAACTACAAATTGGCGCGTGACTCCCTCGCACAGGCCGGCGCGGGCGCTGGGCGCGGATGCTGCGAGCAGCGGCGGGCGATCGGGCCACAAAGGAGGCCCGCGCGGCAAGGGAGCTGGGCGGCCCTCACACGTGCGCGACAGGGGCTTCAGCGCGTGGCGCGCGCGTGACTCCCTCGCACAGGCCGGCGCGGGCGCTGGGAGCGGATGCTGCGAGCAGCGGCGGCCGCGCGCGTGACTCCCTCGCACAGGCCGGCTGCGCGCGTGACTCCCTCACACAGCCCGGCAGCGCGCGCGTGACTCCCTCACACGGCCCGCGCGGATGCTGCGAGCAGCGGCGGCCGCGCGCGTGACTCCCTCACACGGCCGCGCGCGTGACTCCCTCGCACAGGCCGGTCGCGCGCGTGACTCCCTCGCACGGCCCGCGCGCGTGACTCCCTCACACGGCCCGCACGGCGCACGACTCGAGCTCCGCACGGCGCACGACTCGCGAGGGGGCCCGATCTCTGGGTGCCCAACAGGGGAAGAAAGCTTAATTAAGCTCAACAAGGAAGAAAGCTAATTAATTAAAGTCACCTTTCGGCTTCTTTTTTCCGGCTCCGGCTTCGTCGGCGCGAGGGCGTACGGACGGAGAGAGACGAGGTGATCGGTGGCTTCTTTTTTCCGGCTCCGGCTTCGTCGGCGCGAGGGCGTACGGACGGGGGAGAGAAGAGGTGATCGGTGGCTTAATTGGGAAGAGGAGGAAGAGGGTAGAATTAGGGATTAGGTCTCAGCCCTAAATTTATCTAAGTACTCTAAAAGAAAACCCCTCTTTTACAATTAAATAGATAAATTACCGATACGTCCTCAAAGAGATATATAATTTTTTTATCATCGTAAATTTTATTTTGAAATTTAAATTTAAATTTTTTTATCATCCTAAATTTTATTTTAAATTTATATTTAAATTCTATTTTTATCATCCTAAATTTTATCATAAAATTTTTTTTACTTAATTTGGTTGTTTTTAGTGGCAACTTATTGTGGTTAATTTGATAGCTTTTAACGACTGCTTATTGTACTCGTCGTTAATTTTGTAGTTTTTAACAACGGCTTATTGTGCTCGTCGTTAATTTGATAGTTTTTAACGATGGTTTAGTGTGCTCGTCGTTAATTTCCTAGCTTTTAACGACGACTTATTGTGCTCGTCGTTAATTTGGTTGTTTTTAGCTGTTGTATTTAGCGACAACTTATTGTACCCGTCGTTAATTTGATTCCTATTAGCGACGACTTATTGTGTCCGTCGTTAAATTAAACGCTATTAGCGACCACGTATTGCACCCGTCGTTAATTTATCTACTTTTAGCGACTATTTATTGCACCTGTCGTTAATTTTGTTACTTTTCGCGACGAAATATTGTACCCGTCGTTAATTTTGTTGCTTTTAGCGATGAAATATTGCACCCGCCGTTAATTTGATTATTTTTAACGACCACTAATTGCACCCGTCGTTAATTTTGTTGCTTTTAGCGACGAAATATTGTACCCGTCGTTAATTTTGTTGCTTTTAGCGACGAAATATTGCACCCGTCGTTAATTTGATTATTTTTAACGACCACTAATTGCGCCCGTCGTTAATTGATTACTTTTAACGACCACTTATGGCGCCCGTCGTTAAAACTTAGTCGTTATAGCTATAATTTCTTGTAGTGAGGCCCAACTCCGGAGTGGCTCTCGAGGGGAGCGACCCCACCGAGGGAAGTATCCGCGTATCTCTGTCGAGCTCAAATGTGGCTCATGCAGGCTATAATCCAAATCCTCGATCAACAAAATCGACTGTAACCACAGGAACACTGTCTCACTCACAGGCTGGAAAAACTGCACAGCCGAGACTCACTGTCACCCAAACTAGCTCTCAAGATCTCAATCTACAACCCAAGTCACTCTCCCAAAGAAACCTGGTCTACAGACTGCTAACAACTCCACTCGGTCCCCAGACACGAGTGTAAATGCATCCCACAAAGATCCGACCTCTCGGCCCACTACTTGGGCGAGGAAAACTCTAAGTCCATAGTGATACAAAGAATAGTGAAGTGGGAATGTCTAGAGCAATAAAAACCTAGCCCAAGTTGAGGTTTTCTACAGTCTGGCTGAACATGCATCATATGGCAGTGGTGCTAGGTCAAGTTCCAAAATAATAATAATCAACAACTTGTAGGGAGCAAGATAATAATCTCAGGATCATCTAACTATAACAGGATCAACAATTCATACATTCTAGCATGCTGCACAACAAACATTAAAATATGCAAGTCCCTAAAGCTAGAATTAGTACACAGTCCGCTGATCTTGAAAAAGAGGTCACCCACCTGATGCGCTGATCTGTCCAAGTCCTACAGCTGATAATACCAGAACAACAGCAACTCACTGTCCAGTATGTCCAGTACAGTCCAAAATCCTACCTGGGTACAACATAGGCTACAGTTATACACAATTCCCCCAAAAATCTGTCCAAAATCACTTGCTGAATTTTCAGCTGCACAGATGCCAAAATTTCACCTGCTAAAAGTGCTCAATAAATTCCAGTAAAAATATCCCGGCGTTCTTCGCGTCGATAGCTTCGAAACGAGTACCTGCACGCCCAAATCGGAGTTCCGTAGGCCAAGATATAAATTCCACAACACGGGCGCGTGAAAACATACAACCACATAACTGTAAAATCTTGCACAGATAAAAAGGAAGATGTATACCTCCGGGAATATCTCAGGAAATTCCAAAAAAAATACCACGATGATCCTTGCGTCGAGTAGATGAAAAAAGTCTACAAGCACGTCCTGATCCGAGATTTGTGCGCGAAGATCTCCCAAAAGAAGCTGCTGCCTCTCCAAAAACTCACAGCAAGAAGGGTCCCAATGAGCACGAGAAAACACCTCGAAAAACGCGAAATCTGAAAATGTTGAGAAACCAAAATCGTAGCCTCACCTATTACGAAACTAGCAGCGAATAAATCACTCGAAAAGATGGTCGGAGTAGGTCGGGGGGAGCTCGTACACCGAAGAGCGACGGAAGAAACACCGAAGAAAGAGCGTCGCGCCGCACCAAGAAAATGAGAATCTCGAAAAGCGTGCCCCCAAAAATCCCCAAACTCTGCAGATGGAAGCTTGACAGAGTGAGGATCAACTTTGGTAATGGGCTCTTGGTGGTTTGAAGCTCGGAAGTGCCAAAAAAACGAAGAAGAAAGGATTTCGGGCTATTTATAGGCCGCAGAAAACAAATGGAAAAATTCCCATTAAGTCCCCACTTTCGGGCGCAGGAGGATTTTCGGGCGGCTACAGTGTTGGGCCTGGCCCAACACTGTGCGCGCCCGAAATCTTCCCGTGCGGCCACGTAGCCCAGCAAACAAGCGGCAGCGGGCGGAGCCACTCAGCGGCGGCCACGTCGCGCGCCTCCCCGCCCGACACGCGTCCCGCACAGCGAACAGCTGTGCGGGGAGCGCCAAACGCCGCCACGTGCCCCTCCCCACGGTCAAAGCGGGTAGGTGGCGCCCGCCAGTGGCAGGGCGACACGTGGCCCTGCCACTGTCGCGGTCACACGTGCGGGCAGGGCGCCGCCCTGGCCGCCTGCCATGCACGCGCCCCGAGGCGCCCGACCGCGACCCGGTGCACCGCGCCTCGTGAGCCCGCGAATGGCGTGGCGACACGTGTCCTGTGCACCTAGTCCACGCACCCAAATCAGGTTCCGTGGACCGCGCCGCGTGCACCGACCAACCGCGGGATGCCACGTGTCCCCCCGCCCCGGTCCATGCACCGCCGCGCAAATTCTGTAGACCGCGCCTCACGGGCCCGCCAATCAGGCGGCGCCACGTGTCATGCGCCGGGTCCGTGCACCCAGCCGCGGCGCTCTGTGAACCGCGCGCTGCGGACCGGCCAATCATGGGCTGCCACGTGGCAGCCGGCAGTCCACGGCCCGTCCCATGCACCGAAATTCAACGAAAACTTCCGGGAGTCCGTTTTTGGGCATCCGGACTCAGAATTTAACAAGCAAATAGCCGTTTTCAAGCGTTTTTCCGCGCTGAATCCATTTCCAACCTCTGTTTGGCCAAAAACCTTTTCAAAATTTTGACAAACACAGCCGAAGGCCAACACAGCTGTAGATATCTCACAGGATCCATCTGTAGCATCTCCTTGACGCACAATGGGCCAGACACACCAACAATAGGTGTTCTAAATAATGGATTCACCAGAAAAAAGCTGCATGGGAATCTGGGCCACCACATCTAGAGTCTGTTTTAGGAGTTTATCTCATGTATTTAAATTTTGGATCTCCATTGTAAATTTTGTTGTATGGTGATAGCAACAAAAATATCCTTTTTGAATTTTCTTAAGTGGATTTGTGTTTTGTCACGAAACCGCCAAAGGGGGAGATTGTTAAGGAATTTATTTTGGCGTATTTCGTGAAAGTGTTAAGTCTTGAAGATTGAAGATGAAAGAAGTTTGGATCATATACCTCAATCTCAAGAAAGAAGAATTCAAAAGGATCAGGTATGTTTAACTAAAGATTTTTGGTGATCCGAATACTTCTTATAGTGTAGAAACACTTGGATGAATTTTTCATTGCATAAAAATCAAAAACTGGACATGGGACATGTTCAGGATCCGGATCAGACAATCCAATCCGGATCCCGAAGGGTGTTGGTTCATATGCAAATCCAATCCGGATCCAAGCCAATTCTGATCCGGATCCCGAACATTGGTTTTTGCTGAAATATATGAACGATCCGGATCGGGCATTTCAATCCGGATCCCGAACCCTTGTTTTTCTGGAATTGTCTGTCACGTTACGACAATCCGGATCGCAGAAATCCGATCCGGATCGTCGTCCTGTAAAATTTCAGAAAAGGTTAGTTTTTGATATTTATCTTCTTCCAATGGTCTCTAACCTATAAATAGACCCTATGATTCATTTTCTAGGGTAGATGGAATACGACCGAAAAAGAAAAATCCACATATAGAGAAGAAAGGAAATCAATAGATTTAATTCTATGTTTCTTCATCTATATTGATTATTTGATTCTAGGTTTTCCAAACTCAGATTTTGAGTAGAATCAAATTAATGAATACTTAGATGGTATTTCCGATCTATTTCTAATCTAAGTATTCGGCGGATCATCACCACCCAAAAACAACGATTTTCCCAAATCGGCGCGTGGACTCGCGTGGCCTTGTGGATTCAAGGTGCAACCGCTCTCGTGGATTCGGAGCGAGGTACGTTCGTGGATTCGAAGCGTGCTACTGGGTGAAGACCGTGGATTCGGTCGGACGTCGTGGACTCGACGTTGGACGCTGTGGATTCGGCGTTGGACGCAGATCGTGGATTCGAGACGCGTTGCGGAACGAGCGGAGAAGATCTACTAGGAGCGTATGGAAAAGGTTGAGTCGTCTGTGAGTACGGTATATCACCTTGTACGTGTTTAATTCTAGTGGATTTCGCCGTGTGATCGGTCCCGTGGTTTTTTACTCCGGTTTGGAGTTTTTCCACGTAAAAATCTTGCGTGTTTATTTTTATTTCCGCATTGGGTTTTATTGCGCAATGATTTTTTGAGTGTTTATTGTTTACACCTATTCACCCCCCTCTAGGTGTTTTTTTCCCTATTTAGATCCTTTAATACATATAACCCAACAATGTTTGAGCGGGGTTTGCGCCGGGAGATTTATCAGTTCGTCCGTTCGCGCAGATTGCAGACGTTGGATGCATCTATGGAGCAGGCACTTTACGTTGAGTGCAGAGAGGCGGTGATGAATGAGGTGGCTCCAGCTCCCGCAGTGATTCCAGGGGCGAAGAGCCCAGCACCGGTGATGAGGGACAGACGTCGGTCAGGCACCTCCAAGACCTCCACGATCTCACCCTGAGGGTCGTGAGTTTCAGAGGCGCCAGAGTTCAGGTGGGCACCCGCAGCAGCCACAGTATCAGCAGCGACAGCGTTTCAGCAGCAGTATCGGCAGCTGCGACATGAGCGGTGTGTCATCTGTGGTGGCCCTCATCCACCGTCACGGTGTGACCAGAGACAGGGACGTTGTTCCTATGTGGAGAGTTTGGACATTTTCGAGCAGATTGTTCCCGAGCTATTCTGTCAGTGCGACCCCTGGCTATAGCACCCCCCCTTGCCTGTTCAGGAAGCAGAAGCCCCTCCAATGCACCATCAGACAGAGTGGGGTACGACGTCGGGACAGACGGGACGACGGTCTTCAGCACCCAGTGGGGGGTTTACGCAGCCCTGGTGGAGGGCACCCCGAGGCAGCAGCATCCTAATCGCCGTAGGGGTAATTTTGGGACTTGATCAGGACGGCTGAGACTTTGGAAGTACACCGGCAGGTGTGATGGGTTCTGTCAGCTCCACGACTCAGATCGGCATACGGGATGGACCAGCTGGTGCAATATCGTGCAACGATTGATTGTGAATTGAGAACAGCGACCCTTCCGCGAGTTGGACCACAGGAGATCATTTCCACAGGTCCCGAGGCATCTTTCCTGCAGCAGTGGCTTCAGCGGTTTTGGGTTAGGTACTGTTTGTCGAGCGTTAGGTGACGCCTAGGACTAGAGGTTATGTCTCTAGGGGTCCTCGGATAGCGTTGTGTTTTCTTTTAGGGGCACGGATAGATCATAGCTTCCGTTTTTGTGGCCACAGCAGGACGACATTAACACTTCTCTCCTTTTTCTCGCCTTTGTGCTGAAATTTGCGAACATGACGAAAGATTCGAAAGGCTAATCCTGGAATGGAGACGGTACCGAACCTGTTTCTTTTTGATTGGGGCGCGGGCACTGGTCTTTCGGAACTTTCGAACTTTCGCTAATTTCAGTTGTTTTCTAAATTGGAGAGTGGGGGTTAATGACTTTCCTGCTGTGGGGCCTTGCTTTTTCTATTGTTTTGGCGGCGTAATTCGCATAGTTGGGACGCGTAGATTGGCTGTTCTTCGCGTCCTCGTATTTGGATCCTGATGTTACTCTAGCTGTTGTCGACTCAGCTTTGTGGAAGCGAGGTAGCGCTGGGGATTGAGACTGTTTGTTGGATGCTTACGTTTGGGCTTGGGAAGATACTCCTTTTGAGCCGGGTTGTGTCGAGACGACACTTTCTTTTAGTGTGAGGATGCGAGGAGCCCCGAATCCCCACTTAAGGGTTTTATTGATGGATTAGGGCTTCTGGGAGT